>WBMW01001934.1:105482-133409 GCA_013396635.1 Penelope pileata
TTAAAATAAGGGGGAAGATTATTTTTTTTTTTTTTTTTTTTTTTTTTTTAACGCGGTCTGATAGTGATAGAACAAGAGGGGGTAGTTTTAAATTAAAATAGGAGAGATTTAGATTAGATGTTAGGGGGGAATTTATCACTCAGAGGGTGGTGTGTCACTGGCACAGGTTGCCCAAAGAAGTTGTGGATGTCCCATCCCTGGAGGTGTTCAAGGCCAGCATGTATGCAGCCCTGGGCAGCCTGATCTGGTGCCTGATTTAGTGGTTGGCCATGCTGCCCAAAACAGGGGGGTTGGAACGTGATGATCTTTGAGGTCCATTCCAACCTAAACTGTTTTATGATTCTATGATGAATTGAATAAGCATGGCCAGGCATTCTGCTTACAGCGTACAGTGCATCCATTGAAGCATGTCTTGTCTTTTGTCTCAGGTGGCATTTTGGAGAGAACTGCCATTCCTGTAGTCTGTATCTTCACAGAAAAGCCTCAGTTACAGCGTGGTGGACCAGATATCAAATGAACAAATGTGTATGCGCTTTTGAGCAGCAAATTGTGTAACTTGTTTCTCATTACAAGCCAACTTTACGGTTTGTGTAACTACCACACTGCTTCTTACGGAGCAGGAGCAAAGGCACATAGTTATCTGCAGAAATCCCAGTGATGCTGGTGGAATTATTAGGGGAGACTGGGTGGTTTTCCCTGAGGAGGGAAGCAGGGTCTGTCTACATGTGGGGAGGGATACAGCTATTTCACGGACTTGGTTAGAAGGAGGAGTCGTGGGCTGCAGGGGGAGATGCAGAACTCACAAAGAGCTTCTTTCTTCTGTCAGGTGTCTACAAACTCTGCTGTGTCTCAGGGATAAGGGGTTGGACGCAGCAGCCCCATTAGCACGACATGGCGAGAGCCTCTGACAGGTCAGCGGCAGTGCAGGGCCTACTGACAGGAATACGGCAGTGGTGCAGCTGCTGGCAGGCCTGGCCTAGAGGAGATGCCAGCACTTATTAGGAAGCTCTGTATGGCAGCCTTCCTCAGAGGGCTTGTCAGTAAGCTGCATCCCCTTGTGAAACGCAGAGAATGGTGCCAGAAAGAACAGCATCCTGCAGTCTTCTGTCTCTTGATGGCACAGCAAGGTGCAGATTATGGCAGGTGATTTGCACTCTGGCTCTTAACGTTTAAAGTATTTTAAAACTTTATTTTTATAACTCCTTGTGTTTGATTCTCAAGGATAACTTTGGCAGTGTTGGAAAACCCAGTGGTATCTGTCAGGAGTTGACAGTATGTTAAAAACGCTAAGAGAAAAATGCCTGTATGTGATGAAAAGAAATAAGAATTTCTGAACTGTAAGGCACAACTTTTGTGATAAGCATCATACGTTTTTTATTTTAAACTGTGCGTTATATTATCTTAACCTTGGAAAAGAATGTGTTTACCACTTTCATTTTAGGAATGTGATTTTTTTTTTTGTTTACAAAACTAATTCTGTAATTAGTGTTTTGGTATTATTTCGACATTATTTCGTCTTCTTTGGATGAGACTAATGCAACAGTGCTATCAATATTGTTAGGGCATTAACACAATTAAGTTGTTTTCTGAATAGTTCTTTAGTTACTGTGATGCTTTGATGACAATTTTTATGTCAGGCTGTTGTCCTGTGCAATGTGCACTCGGCTGAAAATTTAGCGTGAGAGATGCATGACACAGTGTAATGGCACAGAGATAGCTCTTCCTGCATAGAAATTTGCAGAAATGATGGGTTGTAAAGTGAGTTGAAAATATCAAACAATTTGAGTAGGAACCCATAAATAAAGATGCTTTTCTGCATGCACTAGTTATATGATTTTATCACTGTCTGGTGTCCATAAAATACATCTTCCCATTAGAGTTTTGTCATGTAGCTGATGAGGTTCAAAAGTGTTAAAAGCTTCCACTCTCTTCCTTTTAAATTCTGTGCCCTAAATTCAGTATTAAAGCTCAGTTCAGCAAAACCAGTTCTCCCTTTTCCTTTTTATGACAGGCTTCTTCTCCATGCTCTTCTGTCTGATGGCTTTCCTCTGTGGTCTGCCTTTGCCCCAACCCTGCTCTCCCCATCTCTGTTCTCCCATACCTCCCCGTCCTCCCCTGCCTCTGCTGATGTGATGTCTCCTCTCCTCCTTGAAGGCTGCTCTTAAACTCCACGTTTTCCAGCATTCTCCAAACTGTTCTCTCACCCTCCATATGAGGAGTTTGAAATGTGGTCTAATAAAAGGAATTGTTCTTGAGTAATGGAGCTAATAAAGCCTGGTTTCCTACAAATTTGTGTCCTCCATCTCCTGGATGCCCCCTGTTCTCTGCACAGACAGAGCTCCTATTTTCTGTCTCTGTTCTGTGCCTCTCCCTAGATGCTCCCTCATCACTTCACTCATCCTTAATTCTGTCCCACGTCGCCAGTCTCTGTGGGGCAGCACATGTTGTGTCTGAGTGGGTGTTAGGCATATGCTGAAGGACTGCATGGATATGCAGACTGGCACCCTCACTGTCTCAGGGCCAGGGAAATGCCTGGGCTCTCCTCAGCAGGCAGATTTGTTTGGTCCATCTGCTCCATGCAGTTCTGCAATTTTTCATGAAATTTGTAAGAGCTTTCTCTTCATTCCTCTGTCACAGTTGTCCGAATGTGTCCTATATGGGTTAAAAACTTGCTGAGAGCTTAAGGGGCGTGGAGATGAGAGAGACCAATATTCAATTTACTTACATTTCCTTGAAAAACTAGGATTAAAAAAACAAATACGATTCCTGTCGTATCACTGAGCATTAGACTGTGACATATCTCATCTTACTCTAGTCTCATAAAACGTTTCCTGTGTTGTGCAAGTGATATAAATAAACATGCGGTGGACTTGGAACGTATGGGCAATTAAGTGCAGTTGATGGGTGACAGTTGTATTGGATAATTGAGCATCTCTGGATTCTTAAAATGGGAAATAATTCATGCATTTAGGTTAGTTGGCATGAAGATTATTTATTCAGATTCAGAAATTAAACAAGAATGGAAGGGCCTGTCCAAAAGCTGTTATGTATGAACCCACATATCACATTTAATTATTTGAATAATACCACATCGTGTTTACAAATACCATTGCACTTCTTAGAGTCATCTTCTTTTCCAGATGCAATATTGTCATGAAAAGAAATAAATCAAGAAAGATGATACCAGCCTTTTGGTGGTAGTTTCAAGGAATTCATGCCCAAATACGCGAACTTCCCCAGGCTTACCACTTGCAAATAGAGTGGAATCTATTCTGCACAGCAGTGGCTTTGCATTAATGAATGCTTAAGCAGCAGATTAAAATGTCTCTTTAAAAAATAGGTTAGGATTATATAATAACACAAGTCTGGGATACTAATAGCAGCGAAGATAATTTTATTGAGCAGATTAAGTGCAATTAGATCTCAACTACAAAATATTTAAATACAATACCAGATCAAAACCCAGTCCCTGCAGCTTTACTTGCCTTCCTACACACCTACAGGATCAGCACCTGACAGCAAATTATCATTTTTATTGTTGTTTGTTTTATATTGCCATGGGAGTGTATTTTGTGTTATCCATTAGGTCCCAGACAAACAAGTCTTTTCTCCACACACACAGAGTCATGAAACAAGACATGATTGAAGACAGCAAGGTGTCTGCACTATTTGAAACGCTATTATAAATTGGTAAATTTGCTTGTCAGATTTTTTTTCTTTAAAGGACTGCATAGATGAGGGCTGCTGTAGTCTTCCCATATGAAAAGTCATGAGAATTACAGTTTTATCATGAACCCATATACTTGTTTCCCTCATAAGCTATTTGCTTAATTTTAGTCTACTGAATGATGAAAAGGGGACAAGAACTCACAGTGGTTGATAACACTTACAACTCGATGAAGTAAACTGCTTTGATCCTTTGAGAGGTCAAACTGTGTGTCTTTCTGAGCAAACATTCCCCAAGGCTGCAGATGCGTGAGATGTCTCTTCCCATTGCCAAATGTCCCACCTTCGCAATAGAAAATTAAAGGAGACTTGTAAAGAAATGTGGCATGTTAGTGTATTTAGTCTTGTCTTTAAATTGGCGTGAGAATTGTTGAACACAGGGTGGTGTTTTCTTTTTGCACAATATAGGAATATGTAGACAACTTTTGTGGTTTGAGTAGAATGTGTTAATTCTTTCTGCATTAATGTTTAGGGAGGAAGGCATACAATGTTTTTTTCATTTAGTAAATAGAAAGTAATTTGAATCTGACTTGAAGCTTCATTTGGCTTTTTAATACATTTCTGCTGTATAGCTAAACATAACTTATCTTCGTGCCCTTGACCTTTCCCTAAGAGCTGTGGGAAGATTAAAGAGCATACATGAGAATAAATTTAGAATTAACCTATTTTAAGAAAAATACTACAAAATGGATGCCTTAGCTCTTCATAAATTGGTATGATGTCTTCATTCTTACAAAATGTCCAGTCTGGCAGAGCTGAGCAAAGCAACCTTCTGCTGGAGCAAAGCTCTGGTCCTCCTAGAAATGAGAAGATAGTTCATTTTTCATTCCCTGCTCAGTCCTTGACCTCGTTGCAGAAGCTGCCAACAAAGGTGCCAATTAAAATGATGATTTCTGTAGCTTGGATATCTATCCCATAACATCCTCCCTTCCCTTGTCTTGTTCTATGTCGTTCACCCTGCAGCTGTATAAATACTTTTGGTCATTACCCTCTTGGACTGTATTTGAACAAGTGACTAAAAGGTGAGGTTGTCGATATATTAAAGGCATCATTAGTGACATTACCATAGCCATAAACTGTGAATAATTGTGACAGCTGGGCTTTATTTATTTATTTATTTATTGCAAAATATGTTGGTATCTCTAGGCATCTTTTAAGTTATAGGATACTTCTGAAAACAGATGACTTACTGGCAGCCACTCTGCAGAGTTCTTAATTATCTACATTAAATTATTCACTTAACAAGACAGAGAATGGCTGCACTTGTGAAGCTGTCATCTTTAGGGCTTAGGTACTGCACTGCTGTGCAATAATTATACAGACTGATACTAGCTTTCACTTATGCTAATTGCAGGTAAGCTTACAAATTCCTCAGATTATTAAAATGAGAGTTATCTCCTTTCTGTTGCATTCAGTCAAGGATTTATATGTTGCAAACTTTTGGCCTTGAGAAACTGTCAGAATAAAAATCGTTCACATTTCAATACTTTGAAAAGCTAAGAAAAAGAGAAGTACTATTCTATTGTGCCTTTCAGAAATGTATTTGTAGCATTGCAACTGTATGGAGAGCTTCTTCTCACTGTTTTAAATCATTTTTGTGATTTAAATATGTATTTAATCCTATGTGGCATAATAAAAGCAAAACCATATTTAAAAGATAATCAAAAGTGGCGATAGCTATGATACTAACAGGAGGTAAAAGAATTGATTTCATAAATAGTTTTCTCTAAAGTTGTCCTCAGTAGGATCTTTAGAAGAAAATCACAGATTACTGTAACGCAGTCAGTATGCAATATATGCAATATCTGGTCTAGAGTGTGAAGAGAAGTGTAATTTACAAGTTACAGAAGGAATTCTTTTGTCCCAAAAATAATAAAATAGAACAAATAGTTATCTCCCCTTGAGCAGTAATGTGTGCTAATTGAAGGACTCTGGATTGCTTTGTGAGAATCAATGTTCAAGCTTGTAGAATACTTAAAGTGACTAGTTTCTGTCTTCAGCCAGAATGAGAAATTTAATAAATGATCATGGATCTGGACTGAGTGGAAAAGAGCTACATGCCACTGCAGCTATCAGAATGGGAGACGTAAAGTGCTTGTAACAGATAGCTGCTCTATCTGCATAGCAGGCTGTACTTCTTCTGTGGCAAAGAGTGTCTCTGACAGATTAGGGTGACAATTTACAATGTTCCTGGGAGTGAGTGCCACATGTTGAACAAGATCAGAGACTCAAGGAGCATGTCACAGAGAATTAAGGTTTATTACTTATCCTTCCTCGTGGTTTTCAGAATTTAAAAGGATTTACAATATTTGAAAAAGGTTTTATCTCAGAAAACCTTGGTATTTCAGAGCAATACTTTACAAATCATATTTTCCCCAGATCTTAGTTGAGTGCGATGGTCTAATTTTGGGTATTAAGCTTTTGTTGTGTGACATGATACAGTAACAGAAAAGTACTCTTGTAAAATTCTAGAAATTGCTGTGGATATTAGGAATGATTTATTAGATTTCAGAACAGAAAAGCTGGAAAGGTTTTTTTGAATGCCTTACCTTCTTAGATGTATTACTGGTGTGCAGTAAGTGTATCGTTTTGAACTATTTATTTTTAAAGAGTGGCAAAGTATTAAAACACGTCTGTAAATCACCCTACAGCTGTTTAGCAGCAAGGCTTTGGCCAGCTGCCAGGAGCAGAGTACAGCAGGTATGTGGGAAGAGGAGCAGGTTTCTTTGAGGTATTTTTACCACTGGGGGACTCCTGCTGTTCACATTTCTCTTGTGCTGTTTGCAACAGCTCTGATGTGCTTCGATGATGGAGTTCACGTGAAGGACGTAGGGGTACGGGGGCTGCAAGAGGTTGCACTCAGTGAAGTTGTCAGAGAGAATTGTGTTAATTTTAATTGGCAATGCAGCGTTCACCTCGCTCATGTTATAACACCCAAATGTTAAGCTGGGTTGTTTCTCTTCACATCTGGTGCTAGCATGAGAAGCTGCACGGTTTGTAGGAGATGTGGCTGAGTTCATTCTTTTGACAGTTTTATCCTTAGCCTTTTTAAGGCTTGAGTGAGGAAGTGCTGGCAGTATTTTTTTCATATTAAATGTAAAAGCTGAGCTAATGTATGTTTGGCAAACACAGGCACTTGGAGGTCAGGACGCTTGTGACTTAGCTTTTTCTCTTTTGTACAGTTGCTTTCTGTCACAGGCTGGAAATTCTATTCAAATGCTCCTTTTCCAGTATATGATATCAATTAATGTTTTGCCTGAGCGAAAGATCACCTTTGCTGATGTATTTAAAAATCTGACTAATACATGTATTAAAGGGTGCAAATGCATCTCTAATTATGGATCTGCCTGACTGAAAAGTTTCTTCTCATAAATCATTCAAGAGCCGATTTACTGAAAGGAAGGCTTGGAAGCTCATTTTTGTGAACTTCCTGACCTTTCCCCCAAAATAGCTTTTTTCCATTGGAAAAAAAAGCGTGTTTATCCTAATTTCCTGAGTGTACTGTAGACAGGTAATTCTGTGACAGTGTAGTTTTCCTCCTGTTAGGAGTTTTCAAAACCTTTACAGGTGGTATCAGCAGACCACTAACTTTTGCCACAATGCTTTTTAGAAAGGTCCATGCAGAAGTGATGTGCGTACACGTATCTGTTCTTACAGCTGGACAACAGCTGGCAATTAGTAAGGACCCAAACCTTTCTGCTTGTAATGCAGCGTGTTGTCTTTATACTGCAGGATATTTAGGTCAGCATGTTTTTAAAGGCATCTAGAAAAGGAAAGGCCAAATATTTTCAAGACAGTATTTGTTGCAGTCGGATTGCGAGCTCCATCACAGTTCATTACAGTGTGCTGTTTCTTCTGTCCGCAGCTATAGCATCACAGCAAAGTGCGTTCAGAGGTGCTAGTTAGTTGGAAACAAGGATGTTGAAGTCCTTATCTCACATCTAGCTTTCAGAGCCTGTTTATTTTATTAAAGTTAATAAAGTGAATCGTTCTTCAGATTGTCAATCATGCTGCGGTTTTATTTCGTAAAACAAAAAAAGAACTAAGCTGCGTTTGCTTCATGAGGAAAATCTCTCTGTTGTTTAGAGAATGCGTCCTATGATGATTGTCATACAGCATTAATTTTTATACTGTACTTAGAATTTAAATACCTGAATTTCTGACAGTTTCTTTTCTTCGTTGGTGACAAGTAAATGTTGAATAATCAGTTGAAATATATTTTTTTTAAAGTAACATCTGGAATGAGGCAGGCTAATAGAAGGGCATAAAGCAACAGTTTGTAGATGAGTAAAACTAAAAAGTTTGTCAAACTCCTAACTGGAGGGCTTCAGGTAGTGTAAAAGGCATATTTAAACAGGAAAACCCTCTGGTTGAGAATTTGCAAACTCAATGGTTGGCAACATCTTCCTGGAGGAGAACTTGCATCCCTGTAGTTGATGCTGGAGAGAAAGAAACGACTAGATTGCTTTCTAACTGGGTATAATTCCATAAACTCTGATATTATGATATATTCTGATATGATCAGTCTTGATGTAATGAAGCATAAACATTGTTCTAATTGTTGCTTGTGAGTTGGTCACTAATGGGAAACTTCGAGATGTGTTGCTGAGTTCAAATAAATGGAGAGCAGTCAAATTGCAGCAGCCATTTTCCAAGCAAAATGGCAGCTCTTAAGGACGCTTGATAAAGAAGTAATATTTTCATATTGAAAGCATGAGATTTCATCACGTTGCATAGTGCTGTGAAGAATATATGTTGCAGTAGCTAAAATAGTATTCCAGTTTCTTCTCTTACTTTTTTTTTTATAAGAGGTTTGAAACAAATTCTGTGAAATTTGCTTCTTATTTTTCCACTCTTATTTTTCTGGGGCAAACTACATTTTATATTATTTTGACTATTCATCTGGAAAGGTTTTAATCTAGAGAACCCATATTCATAACATTAAATTATGAGAAATATTTATTGTAGGCTATTTTTTATACTTAACCACAGACAAGTGTTTTCTCTTGCTTATAGTCATATGACAAACATTTCTGTTCTATTATTAGGATCTCTTTATGAGTCCCTCTGTTACCATTGTGTCCCCAGTTGTTTTCCATCAGCACTGGATCATGATCAGCTTCACTGGACCAGATTTGTAGTCCCTCCTTAGGCAAAATTTCTGTTTAGATCAAATCATGCTTACCCAATCGAGCTGCAGAATATGACCACTATCAGCAGTGCTGCATCTTCGTATGTTCTAGATTGCAAATGCACCTTCAATTGCATCTTCCAGAACTCTGTATGTGCATGTGCCCACTTTATTCACATATAGAGACACAACTATTACCTTCCATTTAAGTTATTTCTAAGCTCTATAACATAAAAAATAAAAATCATACTTTTAGTCTGATTCTAAATTTCATTTTTAATTTAAGTTGAAAGCTCTTTGGTATTATGTGGGTTTCCATGCAGTAATCTGGTGCCTCTGATAGATAATCCTAGAGAGATCTCTTCAGAAAACAGGACATGTTCTTGATCATTATTCTCGTTTTACAGTTACTGCTTCTTTGCTTTGAGCTATCTGGTAAGGAGCCTACATTGACCAGAGTCAGGGAAATTGCTTCCAAGCAAAAGAGATTTTCCATGTGGATGGCTCTTGATATTAAAGATCTGTAATTATTTACAATGCATATGATGTTCCATGCTCTGTCTTATATTGATAATAATTCTTTTGATAGTAACAAGTGTGTTACTGTTCAATACTTCCTGATCCTCTATCTCACTCTGCCGAAGGTTCTGAAAGGCCCTTTTAGTGACAAGATGAGTTTTCATGGAGTGCTTTCATGTCCTTTTTGTGATGCTCATCATGCATCCTGTATGTATTTTAAGGACTGCTGTGATCACCATCTGATTCTTAAAATTGGTATTCACTTCAGGAGAGCAAGCAAGCGTTAGACATTTATGGTATAAAAGCTGCTGCACGCTTGCTCTATCAGGAAAAATAGTACTGAGACTTTGTATGAAGTTCATTCATAAAGATGATGTCTGCATTGTGCAGAACAGAATCAGTGGCCTTATGTTTTTCCCCTGAACTTCATACTACAGATGGGGGGAATAATTTATGTGGAAAACTGAGTTTATGGCTCAGCAGTTAGGTAGCAGCTGTATTTTCCTTCATTGCCAGATCCTCAGCAACACCTTGTCCTGTTTGTAAAGCTGTCGAGTTTATGAAAGTTAGAAGGCTCCCAAACAGGGCAAGCTGCTCCTATTTGTGCGTTATACAACTGATTCACTGACAGAGCAATATTCCTGTCTTCACTTAACTGATGATGTTAGCGCTTTCCATGCCACCGCTCTGAAAGGACCACAGCTTAGTAGTCACCCTTGCCTGGCTTTACGCTGGCATGTACCCAAAGTAAAATAAGTGAGCTCTCCAACAGCAGCTTCAGTTCTTCAAGATGCTGAAGTCAGTTGAAGCTCACTGCTAAGAAGAGGTTTGAATCACAAGGAAAATGAGAGAGTGACTGCTACATCTCTGTATGGAGGCACTGAACGTTAGATGTTATACATGCGGGAAGCATAGTGCTGGGCACAGACCTTAGGGGTCCTGAGGTCAGACAACTGCGGTGTTTGTCTACTGCAAGGTATTGCATGTAGCACAGCTCCATTGGCCAGCATTGCAAAAGTCACAGATATTTATGAGACAATTGTTTTTTTTGACATGGTAAAGAAATCTGGGGTGTATTTGTCCCGAATACACTCAAGTACCTCAAATTTGCAGCATACAAATTAAATGTCATTTAAAATGTATTTCTCTGATACTATTTTTGACATTGTAAAACTTGCTTTCATCATTTAAAATGGATCATACAAAACTTTGATTGTTTTTCAGTGTTTCATTTAAATTACAAAGTTCAATAAGCTTTCTTTGCCCAGCTTATCTGTAGAATATATATGCTTTATAAATACCCAATGCACTAATATTTAAAAGGCCATGTGTTATCTGAGAAAACTCATGCAGAGAACCAACAGCTCTACCACGAGAATCAATCAGGATAGTGCTGCAAACAAGGGACCTTTTGTACCTCTACAAGTGCAGAGCAGCATGAATTTTACAACTGCTGAGTGTCCTCCTAAGTTAATTACCATTTAGAGTCTAAATAAAATAATTCTCTTAAAAAAATTGTGTTGAAAAAAAATTATATATATAATACGTATAACATATAACATCCTGTTTATTGTTTATTCAGGTGTAACTGAAATTGTAATAAGTCAGACTGGAATCATAGACTGTGTGAAAAAGTGTATCTTTTCAGTGGGGCTAATTAGCCTGAATAGAACAAAGTGTTAATGCAGCTATCTGGAACCAGAGTTATTTTATTCAATGTACATTTTTGCTATATAAGACACTCTGTGGTGCCAAGGTCTTAGTTTTAGTAAAGGGGTTGAAAGCCATATGATTACGCCACTAAAAGATTTAATTGAAAAGAAGAAGCTGTGATGCTTAAGAATTGTTTAAAACAGTGCTGCATATAGTGTACAGTGTGGTGTACACACTGTTCTATAGTGTGTAGTGTGTTGTGTATAGACTGCAGGAATTATTCTCTAGCGTTGGGCATATGATTCCAAATTTAACTCATTGAGAAAAAAACAATGCTGAGATGGAAGAACGATTCTTCACAAAACTGAACTCAGTAGACTGAGTTGTGCCTTCTGTGAGCTTTCTATCAATTGCATGTCCTTCCTGCTTCAATTTTTAATTATTATATTTTGCCAATATGATTGTGCTATCAAGTATTTTGCATTGTTTCAAAGGAAGTTTGCTTTCATATAAAGCTAAATAAAATTTGTCAACAGTGTCCTTGATTTTTGTTACTCTGGTAATCACTGCTATAGGCTGCATCAGGTTTCTAGTACTCTAACATTCATCTCTTTCAAAGTACCAGATCTTCTTAGTCGATGTCCATTGACTCACTTCCGGAGCTATGTCTTTGTTTTTCAGTCAAAAAACTTCAGAAATACTTCTTATTGCCTTTTTTTTTTTTTATTTTTTTTTTTATTCCTTCCCTACTTTTGGACAAATCCCTACATTCTCAAGCATTTGAGTGGTTCATGTAATTGAGTACATTGTACTACATGTTGCCATGTAAAGCTATGAAATGGGACTAGTGTGGACAAATGGAGTTCTTTTATAGTCTCTAGGGCAGTGACACTGGAATACATATTGCTTTCAGGAGTAAAGGATTGCTTTTAAATGTTCATGAAATAGTGGTATTTAATAATTTACATTTGACTGGATTCATCAAAATTTTTCATGTTTTCAAGTTAGAGAAATTTGTGTCTGCATTATTTTAGAAAGCACTTCACTGCAAAAAGTCTTGCTTTGACGTAGACTGTGAAACAGATGGAACAAAGAAAAGGCGCATAGATAATTTGCCTTCCTTTTCTTTCCTTCTGCTTTGTTTCTTGTGCCATTTGGTGTTTTTTTGTGTTGGGAGGTTTCTGAGTATTATTTTGCAATGCCCAAGGGACTTGACATATTGTGAATTTAATATAATTATTACTGTTGCTAATAATTCCTTCAGTTTCCAAAGTTTTGGGAAGATAGTGTGTTCTAGAACATAAACACCTAGGAATGGGAAATAAAGAGACAAGGAAAGCTAACTGAGTCCCCACTGCTAGTACCTTGGGGGTGGAAGGATTTCTCAGTCTTTAGGCTTACTTCTTGCTCTGTTTGGTATTTCCTTGCTCAGGAAAAACTATGATAGTGTATGGGAGAAAACAAAACCGGTCTCATTAAAAATTGTTTGGTTACCTTCTCCCCACAGTCTAACTGAAGCCAGCTGCGTCTTGTGTTGTCATTGGCCAGAGGATTCATTTATTGCCGTTCCACAGAGAAGTTTCAATTTCAGTTCCTCATAGATTCTGCTAAACTTCCTAAAATTCCCATGAAGTTGTAGTTCCTGTGGCTGTGGTGTCATGCCTAAACTTTTGAACTCTCCCACCTCCATTTTGCATGGCAGTCTTCATTTTCAGGTCTGTTTCTGCATGGTCAGACTGTATCAGCTGCATCCTGTTCAAAAATGCTTGGGAATTGGTATTGTGTAAATTGTTCTTTAATTTAAAGTGTGTGTGTGTTTGGTAAAATATGGACTTTTTTTTTTTTTCCAAAGGAAAGGTGAGATATAAATGTAAAATCATTATCAATGCAGTTACCATTTACACCAGTAAAACTTCCTGGATGTTAACTAGGACTGGAAAATGCCAGCAAGAATTTGATACTAAGAATTGAATCAGTATCTAAGCTTTTATTGCATTTCACATCTAGAAAATCTGATTACACAATATTTCAGTGCCAATTTAGCATAGTAATGATTATTGGCATTCTTCCATCTTTGTTTTTAAAATATGTATGTAAGTTGAAATAAAACCTAAATAGGATCTAGACAGTATGTGCCGTAGTATCAGCCAACATCCTATTTGCATTCAGACTTCAGTTGCTGTAAATGTTATATAGGACCTGTTATATAGGACCTCATGAGTTCTCCATAGGGCTTATATAGATGCAATTTAATTATCAGTTAAGTCGTAAATAGAGCTAAGAGAGCATTTCTCTGAAAGTTAGAAAAAAATCTGTGAAGTTTAGCAACATGAATCCGTTGTTGACTTGAGGCATATCAGTTGTACTGGGGAAGCATTTCCCTCTGGCCTCTGAGTTTTGGAGAAAAAAATGGAGTATCTATTTCACAGAACAGGGTCCTTGGAATAAGGTGGCCGTATTACAGTGCATATTTATATCTGTTTGGATTTTTGCACAGCGTTTTATTTCCATAGGAGGTGTCTCATTGGAGGCTGTATTGTTTAATGAAACACTCGTCGTTTCTTTTTCAGTAATATAATCAGACATCGTAGTGCATGTTTTGGGAGATATGATTCATAATACATATCTCTTTTTGCGGACAATTTGCACAATACCCCATGCTGGTGAGATGCATCTGTTACACTAGTGACATTTGTACTGGTTCTTGAGTACTGTTTGACCACTCTAGATTGCTGCATTTACAGAAGCTCTTTTCATGATAGAAACTAAAAACTTGCCCTTCTGTCTGGTGTGCAGCTGCCTCACATCTTCTTTGTTGGGTATTTCTTTGATGTAATTTCAACAACGATCAAATTTGTTGGGGACACAAAACCAGATGGGCAGAGAATACTCTTGTGGCCGGACAAAAATGCAGTGACCTAGAGAGATTAGAGTGGCTGAGGCCACGGGGGAGCAACAGGAGATTAGTTGCTTAATAAATGGAAAGTTCTGTAAGTCAAGGGTGAAGAAAGACTGGAAATGGGAGGCCCTGGCCACATTTGTCACATTAAAGGAAACTCCTTTTCTTGGTTGGTGTCTCAGTTCTGTCCCAACATGTCTTCTCATGAAAAGGAACTTTTCAGACTGCACAATCCTAAAATAGCACAGATGGAGCAAGGGAAAGCTCGGAGAGAACTAATCCACAAAATGAAAACTTCTGAGGATACTGCTGTAATATAAGTAATTTACATTTCAACTCTCAAAGTAGTGACCTTGCCAAGGTACTTGGAAAAAAAAAGTAATCTATATGGCTTTCCTAGACTCAGATAAGTCATCACTGGCTGCTAGAGGGAGGGAGTTTAATATATTTTTATATCCCAGAGATTTTAATAATAGAGCCTAAATATTTGTACTTGAATTCATTATGCCTGAATTAAATGTATCCTAATTAAAAAGTAATTGAATTTAAGAAATTCTAAATGAATATAAATTGTGGTATTTGCATACTTCTTCTAATAACATACCCTGTTCTGAACTTGGCTTTTAGTTTATGAACAGAAAAAAGACCATTGCACTTCAATGTATGCCTTTAAAAATATTGCTACTAAATTTAATGTGATCCATAACAATGAAAGCATTCCATAAAAATTGTGAATGCATTACTAATTCAAGGCTATGTTTAGTATTTTATTTATATCTATATTATGTCTTAACAAATCAAAGTGGAAAAGCATTTGAATATAGGCAAGTGTATGTGGGGTTTTTTTGAGTCATATCTTTTCTCAATGATTCTTTGAGAGCGGAACTAGTATTTACTGCTGTTATAACAGAGAATCATACTTTAAAGAGTTGAAGAAGGAAAAAATAAAACTGTGGCCTACGGGCCTTACATTTTGCATAGTGTTGAAAATGGGAAGTGATTTGGGGCTGGTACTCTGAAACTTGTGAATTGCAAGGGATGCTAGCAAAATATCTAGAAAATGAGCCCTGACAACTCTGGACTGAGATATTGGAAAACATTTTCCACTGTATGTACTACTTGGAGACAGAACAGATAGCAAAACAAAGAAAATGGCAAGTAGAGGTTTGTTCTTAATCGTAGAAGAAGGCGAAGGGAATCCAAAACCAGAAAAAAAAAACAGCAAATCTTTTTGCAAGATGTATCAAAAAACAGGATAATTCAGTGGAGCAAATACAGAACAATGCTGTCATAATTGGTGTCCGTAAGGTGGAAAAAAAAGAAAACTCAAAGACCCGGAGAAAGAAATTGTACTTTTCTGTCCAGAAGTTTTAGCACTATCAGGAAACCTACACATCTTTCTCAGAGGAAAAATATTTAGGAATGTTGAAAATCATAGATACTTATTTGCAAATAAGAAGACAGATAAATACAAATTAGACTGACTAGTCTGATTTTTGATGAGATGCATTTAAAAAGAAAACTCACTTTTCAAAAGTTGTTCAAATATTCTGCAGTAGCAAGAATTAGAGTCGGACTTTAAACTTGTCCTAACTTTACTATTGGCTCATTGTGTCCATGTGAAGAAACTGTACAACCTCAAGATTCTCAATACTAATGCGTGGGTATACCAATATTTTGAAGTTTTCTATGAGGACAACAAATGATGATAAGCAGAATGTGTACTCACTCCTTTTCTGCAGCAGTAGTTATGTTGCAGGATGAGATGGAGCATTAATGTATGTATTTTCTTGTATATAGATCCACATTGAGGGATCCTTCTTCATCCTTCTTTCATTCAGATATATTTTGTATAAAGAGAAAGGCATACTACAATCTCTGTGCTTTCTACCAAATAAAGTATCAAAAGAAATATAGATACATAACATTTTGCTTTTGTACTAAGGCAGATCCTGAGTGGTGATACAAAATATATTTAGTTCTTTCCTGTAGGGTAGAAAATTCCATGCCAGGACACAGTGGAGAGAAGAGATTCTTCTCCCAGGATGCAAGTTGCAGTGAAGCTGGGATGCAGTTTGTAATGGCCTTTGTGTATAGGAAGAGCTCTTTATCACGTTTTCTGTAGCATGCTGTATTACATATACAGAGCTTCTCAGTCCCTCTCATTCTCTCTCTGTATGGATCTACAAAGAGGTATCTGTATCATACATATACCTATCTGTCTATCTATAAACCACCAAACACAGCTGTGGGTTGCAAACTAAGCAGGGTGCAGGCTGTGGTGCGTAACAGTGCCAGTCCCTTTGCTTCAGAGCATATCTGTCTGAACTGACCGTCTCTGCAGTCAAACTCCTTTTGCTGCTTCTCAGAGTAGTTAGTAGCAGAGGGCAGGACAGGTAGAAATTGGATCAGAAGTTGATAAAACTTAGAATTTTCACTTTTTGTGAGTTAATACTAAGTATTGTAAGCATCCGTGACCTTACATGAAGGAAGTTATTTCTCCTCCTTGTTCACAGCCCCTATCTCTCATCTCTAAATTACATCATTACGAATGAATTCCATTTAATGCAACTAATTTCTGGCAGGAACCCCTTAAAGTCACAGTGTAAATGATCTGCAACAGGGTGATCTTTCATCTGTTGTATTTAGTTGCACTCTTTCCTTCTGCATCTTGTTTTTGAAAATTAACTGAAAAAGTGCTTGTCTTTTGGGGTTCATGTTTTTATTTTATTTTGTTTATAAATGTGTGCTGTTCTGTAATCTTTCTTCAGAATGTTCTTGTGGGTGGAAAAATAGCTGAACATACTTATTAAGATAAGATGAATAAGCTTTATCAGTTGCCGAAAATGTTTATATTGTCTAGATATTCTATCCTGTCTTCTTAATTAGTTTTATGATCTACACCAATTTGCACACTGAGACTGTCTGGATATTAAAAAGTATTCAAGTGTAAAATAAGCATTAGGCTGATGCTCCTATGCTATTATTTTAGACATACCTTTTGGTTTATTCTAAGAAAAGTGCTTTCTTTGGGCTTCTTTATTTTGAGTTACAGCTTTTGTATCCCTGCACTCTATTGTATGATTTACCATCAGGTTAAGTGGATTAATTAAATTAACAACTCTATGAGTGTAGTTTAGTTCAAAAGGTAGATAATTATGCTGTTTTGTTACCTTTCTTGATGATTACCATCCAGTTTTGGGGGCCTTTTGCAGTACATTTCAAGCATATATAATGTTTAACTTCATACATTTGAGCAATGTATTCCTCTTTTTCCTCAGATCATGTAGAAGTAATACAAGCATTCATTTTGATACAGCCTTCAGACGTGAGAAAGGGTCCCATTCATGCTAAATCAGGTTTTGGCCTTTCTGCAGACAGTCAATAAAGTGATGGGATTCTCCTTTTGTTGCACGCTGTTAGCATTAGAAATTCACCCAGAGTTAAAGCTTTGTGCTTGCTTACTTGGCAAATGTGATTAAACTCTGACTTAGATAAAAGGAAAATGATAGCAATTGTATGATAGAGGAAAAAAAGGCATGGTATGAATCACAAAGATTTTGTAGAAGAACATGTGGAATTGGACTTCTGTGAAAGCTCAAAATAGGCTGCTTCTTGAAATTATAAAGTTACAAGGGGAAGGCTCTGAGATTCACGTTATTTTGGAGGAAGAGGAAGAGGAAAGTGTTGTTTCTGTATCTGATTTACATACCCTTGTTTACAGTGTGGAAGGCTGTGTAATTTTGTGTAGTTGTGGAAAAGGGTAAAGAATGGATGAAGGAGATACTCTCTGTGCAAGGAAATCTCCTCCTGGTTCATCTGAGCAGGTTTATCAGATGTAGAAATGAACTGGTAGTGTGTTACGTTTCCATCCAGTGTGACTCAGCCTGTGCTACTCCAGCTTCTTGTATTGAGTGGCTTAAGACAGAGAGCTTTGTATCCACATGTGCATCTACCCAGCCTTCTGGGATCTCTCTAAAATCGATGATCAATCTTTTCTCCTTGACCTTGATTGTTTGAGGTCATGTGGCTTTTCTGTTCTGGCCAGCACTGTGAGCATACATGCCTGGGACAGAGAAAATCAGATGTTAGGTTTTTAATATTACTGTAAAGCAGAGGTGGTTTAATTCATTCAGAGTTGAAACTGGTCTATAGACTGTAAGATAGCTTGTTCCCAAATGTAAATGACTTCTGAGATTTTTCAAGGTAAATCTCAGTTTCGTTAGATAAAGCCGTTTGAAATGTTTAGGTGTTTTCTTAAATATTCTTTATTCTTATGGAAATGAGTAGAGATTGGGTAGAATTGGGGATCAGTTACAGAGAGAGAAGGTGTGGGGGTTGAAAGCTTTTGCAGAAGAGGGAAATAATTATAATCCTTAGGAATGGGAGAGAGGTAATATGAGTAACCTATGTAAATTTCAGTAGATAAAACATACCTGGGATGAGAAAATGGAATTAAGGAACAACAAAAATAACAAAACACAACAAAAACAACAATCTCCCCAGCTGTTTATTTTTACAGATTTGGTGGCTATGTTCTTTACAGCTGTCTGTGGTGCACTGAGCATGTATAAAAATAATTATTGAAAAAACCTCTGTACCATTGTCAGTGACTTTGGGAAAGAGTTCAGGAAAGGATATTTTGTCTTTAGAAGACCCATGTTCCTGGGAGTAGGAGTCATGTTACATATCGAGTGACCTATCACAGAATTGCAGGAGGTGGAAGGGACCTCTAGAGATCAAATCCAACCCCTCTGCCAAAGTAGGTTCCCTACAGCAGACCGCACATGTATGCATCCAGAAGGGTCTTGAATATCTCCAGAGAAGGAGACTCCACAACCTCCCTGGGCAGCCTGTTCCAGTGCTCCATTGCCCTCACCATGAAGAAATTGCTACGCATATTTGTGCAGAACTTCCTATGTTCCAGTTTAAGGCTGTTGCCCCCTGTCCTATCTCTGCACACCACTGAGAAGAGCCTGGCCCCATCCTTTTGCCTCCTACGCTTTAGATATTTATAAACATTAATAAGATCCCCTCTCACTCTTCTCTTCTCAAGGCTGAACAGATCGAGGTCACTCAGCCTTTCTTCATAAGGGAGATGCTCCAGGTCCCTCATCATTGTGGCCCTCCGCTGGACTTTTTCCCTGCCTTTTTTGTACTGGGGAGCTCAGAACTGGACACAGTACTCCAGGTGAGGCCTGACCAGGGCAGAGTAGAGGGGGAGGATCACCTCCCTTGCCTGCTAGCCACAGTCTTTTTAAAATACACCCCAAGATACCATTGGCCTTCTTGGCCACCAGGGCACACTGCTGGCTCATGGCCAACCTGTTGTCCACCGGGACACCCAGGTCCTTCTCTGCTGAGCTCCTCTCCAGCAGGTCATCCCCCAACCTGTACTGATGCATGTGGTTATTCCTCTGTGTACCTATGGTTACTCTCTGCCAAGATCATGAAATTTCACATTGCTAGCTTTTGTTTTAGAGAAAAACATTTTCAGAAGCTTTCTTTAGCTTGTGAAAATGTTGTGCTCAGGCTTTCATACTTTTTGTTGTGCTCAGGCTTTTTGTTTTGAGACCAGTTGCTTTATTGATATAGGGATGGATCTTTGGACAAATTAATCCTAAGTGATTTATTTGTTCTATTGACATTACTGTTGCATGAGAACAAAGGACAAAACTTTACAGATTAGAGTTAGTTCAGTGCCCACTTCAAGAAATACACAGTGAGAGAAAACTGTATTGTTCTTGCACAGGGCTCCTTTTCTTATTTGTTCATTACTAACATTTTAGGATATTCTTGTAAATAGGATATTTTTGTCAAAGCAGAAATGTGCTTTTGTAGCACAGAGTGGTGATTGTACTCATATCTTTTTTAAAGGCAAGTTTTTGTTTTTTGAGGAATGCTTACTGGCAGCGTATAGCAAGTGTCTTCTTGGTTGACACAGAAGGGTGAGAGCAAGGAGGACCTCCCAGAGACAGAAGATGCACCTGGCTGGTAAGGAGGATGCAGTCTTTACAGAGAAAAGAACAAATCCAGATCCCCAGCTATGTTGCCTATCAAACCTCCTGGCTCCTCTCTGACAGAGCACTTGTAAAGCCAGCAACACAGGTTACCTATTTGTCTACCTAACTGCTAGCTGCTTGTGAAATCTACAAGCATTTTGGTGGTTTCAAAACCTGGCTGGATAAGCCTTGCACAACTTGGTCTGGTACTGCAGCTGACCCTGCTTTTAGCAGTACTTTGTACAGAGACCTCCTGAGGGCCCTTCCAACCTGAATTATTCTGTGATGTTATGAATGAACGATCAACAGTGTTTGGGAATATGTGTATATTGCATTTGTTAAATAAGGCAAAACTGAGTTTTTCCTAAGTGATATCTGGATGTAATATACAATTTTCATTATGCTGTAATATGGCACTTCTCTGTCTATGAATAGCAGATTGTAATAGAAGCCCAATTCTTCATGGGTAAATGTCATTGAAAGTTTTGCCATCCGCAAAGGGGAGGTTCAGAATCCTCATTCAGAATTCATGAGTCATATTCTCTATTGCCTTCTGCTTTATGGTGTCGCTATCTCTGTGCACAATGGGTAGAAAACATGTTATCAGATCATATTGGGCCTGAGTGTTTTTCACTGGGCTTTCCAAGGACATTGTGGTAAGAGGCACGGAGAGGGATGATTCATGTTTCTCCTCTTCTCACTGATTCACTTTGTTTCAGGGAACCTTCAAAGAAGGGTATATGCTGTGATGGGAAGAACAGATCTTCCAAGTGAGCAGTGTAGACTTCAGTGTCTCCCTGCTGCTCTTGTAGCTCCATGATATCAATTTCTGACATCCTTTTAAGATTAATAAATGAATTACCTAACCTCAGGAATGTGTAGCTATAGGCACAGTAATGTTATCCTAAAGATTTGGGAAGCTAGTGTGTTAATTAAATTCATTAAATAGTGAATACGCTTTTCATTCTTGTAGTCATCAAAATCCAGTTTGGAGTAGTCTTTATTTACACAGTTGTTGGTCTGTCTCTTGAACATCAGGAAGTATTAATGATTACTGGGGGCACATAGTATGGGAAAGAAGTTGCTTACTATCTGTAGGCTATCCATTATTTATTTCCAGAGGCTATATTATCTTTTCTTTTCCCTACAGAGACTTTCTGTGTGATACATATAATCCAACATGTTTTAAGTTGCATTAGAGGTTATATTTTGTTGAGGTTGAAAAAACGAAACTGAAAGGGGATGAGACTTTTTTTAATGAAGTATCTGTTGTGGGGTTGCATTTCTACTGGGAACCTTTCTAATTGGATTGAGGCATCTAGACAGCTTTAGGTATAATTTATTTTATAAATTAGAAATAACCACAAGGAAGAGTATAGGCTGTATTTCTCATGTTACCACAGGATCTATTTATACTGTGAAATGATCTTTTTGTGCAAAACACAAGACAGACTTTACATTTAGGATGATAAAATCTGAGTGCTTTATTTGCCAGCACCATTGAAGTGCAAAGAATAAATTTAGGTTTATTACTAAATAGCTTGCCATACTTTGTAAAATTTGCCATTCTATTGATAGGATTTGCCAGTCAGTAACAATGATATGCTGTTAAGCAGAATCTTATGAAAATTTCTCATAATCAGAAACTCAGTAGCATTTTTAAAGACTGGAGCAGTTATTGTTAAATGGTTATTTCCTCACATTATTGTGTGAGAACAGTTTTCTTATTGGGAGGAGTTACCAACATTATGAAAATTAAAGTACTAAAAACATTTTCAAATTTTTACTCTGTGCAAGGCAGTACTTCAGGAAGCGTTGTGTAAATGCCTAGAAATTCTTTGTTTGTAGTTTTCTTCTGGTTTTCATTATAAGGCAGTTAGAGTTGCTGGGCTTGATGTATCCTTTATTGCTCTCAGTATTTTAATTCAGTCTTTGCTTTAGAGCATTGAAAAAAGACCAAGTAAAGTTGGTGTTAGGTTCAAGAAGTGCAACTGAAAACTTACAACAGCTTTCTGAATGGCACATTGCCTAGCAGCACACCGGATGTTTGCCAGCATCATATGAAATCCAAACTTTGTATATAGTGACAGATTAATTTTGAACTTCTGAAGGAAGTATTGAAAAAGCAAGGAAGTGTGGTGATGTAGCTTGCCTCTGCACTAAAGAGTCGTTGCCAGTCTCCTGAATATTGCTGTGTTTACATGTGCATCTACACATACATTGAACTATGACAGACAGAACAAACAGTGTTTTAAGAAGTTTTTGGCATTGAGACGCAGGTAATTTTTTAGAGTGCCTGTGGCCATTTGAAATTAGTTCATTTTTATCCAACACTGAGGAAACACTTTGCAGAAACAAAAGAATTTTGAAAATGATCTTTATTAATAATCAGTGTGGTTATGTAGTCCTCATTCCCCAAATATCATAGAATTGCTTTGGTTGGAAGGGACCTTAAAGATTGTCTCGTTCTAGCCCCCTGCAATGGGCTGGTTGCCAGCCACTGGATGAGGCTGCCCAGGGCCCCATCCAACCTGGCCTTGAGCTGTGGAGCATCCACAGCTTCTCAGGGCAGCCTGTGCCAGGGCCTCACTGCCCTTGAGATAAAATATCTAATAGTCTCTTTTAATTCTCCAATAAATTTCTTCAGTCCATCTTATTATTTTTGTTGATAAGTTTCTGGAAGGAATGGGATGATAACAGAAATGCTTAGAGTTCTGAAATTTCTCAATGAAAGTAAAATTCATGTAAAGTGTTGACAGTACTCTCAGTGGGATGGGATGAAACTCCAAAGAGGGGACAGCAGACAGGTCTGAAGCATCAGTGGAAGTACAACACATGAACTGCAACACCTGTGGGTGATATTCTGGTGCCAGTGGTATGTGTTGTCTCCCCTTCCTCACATCATTTGACTAAACAGGGGTTAAACTAAGTATTTTACTTAGGGATGTTTGCCCAGGCTTTGCTGCACCACTCTCACTGCAGCTTTCCAGAGCTAGAAGTCCTGCAATGTGAAGGTTGCACCTGGAGTTTTCTTCAGCTGCAAATAGAAGTAACAAAAATTTAACAATGTAGAAGAGGGCTGTAGCCTGCTGGATAGGAATAGCAATGCTTCTGTTGCCTAAAAGTGATGCTCATATACCACCTTCAGTTGCAGCATCTGCTTCAGCACTTGCACCAGTACAGGCTGGGGGATGACCTGCTGGAGAGGAGCTCTACAGAGAGGGACCTGGGGGTCCTGGTAGATGACAGGTTGGCCATGAGCCAGCAGTGTGCCCTGGTGGCTAAGAAGGCCAATGGGATCCTAGGGTGCATTAAAAAGAGTATTGCCAGCAGGTCGAGGGAGGTGATCCTCCCCCTCTACTCTGCCCTGGTCAGGCCTCAGCTGGAGTACTGTATCCAGTTCTGGGCTCCCCTGTATAAGAAAGACAGGGGCCTCCTGGAAAGAGTCCAGCGGAGGGCCACAAAGATGATCAAGGGTGTGGAGCATCTCCCCTATGAGGAGAGGCTCAGTAAGCTGGGTCTGTTCAGCCTGGAGAAAAGAAGGCTGAGAGGGGACCTGATCCATGTTTATAAGTATCTTAGTTGCGGGAGGCAAATGGAGGTGGGGAACCTCTTTTCGGTGGTCAGTGGGGACAGGACAAGGGGCAATGGCCTTAAGCCGGAGCACAGGAAGTTCCGCACCAACATGCGGAAGAACTTCTTCACGGTGCGGGTGACGGAGCACTGGAACAGGCTGCCCAGGGAGGTTGTGGAGTCTCCTTCCCTGGAGATATTCAAGACCCGCCTGGACGCCTACCTGTGCAACCTGCAGTAGGGAACCTGCTCTGGCAGGGGGGTTGGGCTCGATGATCTCTTGAGGTCCCTTCCAACCCCTGCAATTCTGTGATTCTGTGATTCATTCTTACTTTAGAGGCAAGCAGTACATTTTTGTACAGTAACCATCAAGCTGATGAGGATGTCCAGGTGGGTTTGTGCTTTCCCAGAATCCATACACCACGTGAAACTTAGCCCTGGCCCTCTTTCTTCTAGACCTGTACAGAAGGGTTGAAAAGAATCAACCCACTTGGGTGTCTATATTTACCTTAAAACCTGTCTGCGGAGTATCATGAACGTATACTACTTCAAGAGACTCTTGCTTGAAAAAAAGTTGTATTCTGAAGTACAAGCAGGGAATGTGCTTTTGTTGGATTTTTTTGCACAGCTATGTAGCCCAAACTGTGTGTGTTGCAAAAATAGAGTAAAAAGTATGCTGATATGAATCAATGTTGTTGTCAGTCTACGCCAAAGACTTAGCAGATATGGAACCTTGGAACCTGAGATTCTCCTTATGTAATGGCAAACCCGAAATAGCACTGCTTCAGTAACCTGTATTTTGTAAGTTAAGGAAGGAGTAATAACACTGTTAGTGAGTCTTGCAGTCAACTCTTGAGCATTGAAGGCGAAGGAATTTTTGTCTGGGTTGGTTGCCTGCCTGTGGATGGTCAAAGGCAGTTTGTAGTCTTGTATTTAAGGTATGTGTGGATAAATGCTGAAACAGTATTGGGGCTTGACAGTATAGTGGCTTAGAGTAGAAAGGATTGAGAGCAGGTAACCTTTGATAAAACATTCTAAAAAATTTCCCCTGAGTAATCGATTTGTATTTATTGCCTTAATTTTGTCTCAAGTTTTATTTGGCACATCTCCAAAAGTTCAGGTTGTCTCGTTTTTCAGATCTCCTTTATTTCCCAAGTGTCTGTCTGATTTATATTGAACAGTTTTGGGAAAAAAGAAGAAAAATCCCAAGTCTACATGCCACAAATGAAAAATTTTAAGACAAAAGATTTTAGTGAAGGAGGGAGGAAGAAAAGCAGTTTTATTAATACGGCAAGGGGAAAAAAATGGAATTTATAAACCATTTCAAACTTAGCAGGGTAGGAATACGTTTATTAATTTACTGTCAAGTTGTTACTTGAAGTGTTATATCAGCATTGGGACCAAGGAGGAATCGACAGGCTGCCGGCATCACTGTCGTGCTGTGGGGAGAGGGCTCAGAGCAGGACAAGGATGCCAGCGGAGGGAGGAAGGAAGCTGCCCTGGCTGGAAGATCGAGCATCTTGCTCCCCGCTGGAGGAGGGGACTGGAGCGTGACTCTCCTGAGGCAGTGTATCTTGCATGGCTGCCAAATCTACAGCTTTTGGCAGCAGTCTTAACGCTTTTATGAGTCATCTATCATCCTACCGTTTTTTCAGTTTTCCTATCACCAGTGTGAAACAACAGATTTCCCCCTCCTCCTTTTCAATTCCTGCTCTTGCTGTCTGTTTCCAGACTGCCATATGAGCAACATACATGTGCTCATCTGCTACTGCCCAGTGGCAGGGAACAGGTCCTTTTGCGACCCTCCAGAAGTGCCGGATGGGCTCCATCCAGCTCAGCTTTTTCCCCAGCCTCTCCAAGGAGAACACCTGGCAGGTTCAGGTGCTGGAGCACTCACAGTGGGATGGAGGATAACCTGTGCTTGTGTGCAGTGCAGCCCACTCTGTATGAGTGTATGATCCATTCGTGCCAAGGGCAGACCTAGACATCACATTGGCTACTGTTTGGATTCTGATATTAGATAGGACCGCAGCTTCTCTGTGTCCTTTACTCAGGTCATGGGCTGAAGCCATGATCCTTAATCATTACAGGGAGCTGCCAACGTTCCTCTGATCGTATGGGAAGCTTTTGTTTTGACACACATATTGTATTCTTGTAAAACATTGAGATACAAGTGCAGCATTCATTTCAGCAAACAGGAGAATTGAATTCTCTCTTCATTAGCAGTGCGTGAAACAGTGTCTGCTGGTTGGTTCAGGGCTTTGATTTTTATTCTAAACCCAGATGGAAATATTTGCATACGTCCTACAGTAGTCCTTTGTGGGGGCTTTTTAGATTTCCTCACCCCAGTTAATATTGCAAACTTAAGAAATCCTCTGAAATTAGTCTTTTTCATTATGCCTATTACTGGGTATTATAAATATGACAGAAAGATCTAGAAATCACAGCTAGCACTGCTTTCCAGCAGGCTGTGAAGCTGCAGTGATTATTTGTGTGTGGTGTGCGTGTGTTTATCTCTTTTGGCTAGTGAGACCTTCCATGTTTCCCCATTTTTATTTCCCCTGCACACACTCCTTCCCAGCTGCCGTAACCGGCGCAGCGTTCGCCCTCTGGCCAGCCTGTAATGTGCTGTTTGTGATGCTGCTGGTAATGCCTCTCCGGCCGCCACTACACGGGACACGCACAGAGATGCTTGGCATCTGCTCGACGCGCTATCAAGCAGCCTGGTGCCACCTGGTGCCCCCTGGTCCAGAGCTTGCTGCTCTACTTGATCCTGATCTTCTGCAAAGAAATCCACTGTAGTCCAAACTCAGCTTCTGCTGCCTTGTAAAGAGGATATGTTTGGCTCTTTTATACTTTCTACTGCTGGAGGAGCAGAACATTGACTAATATTTGCTGTTGTTTCATTGAAATTCTACTTACAGCTGTAGCTGCAGCCCTTAGTCTGTGTGGAAAAAATCTGTGATTTCTTGGGTTTTCTTTTTGCTAGCTGGCAGATCCCTGATTTCCTCAATCGGACCACTGTGCTTGGGTTTGTGCCCAGTATGATGGAGGACTCTGCACATGCTTAGTGCCCCGTGCCAGGGGTAGGAACACATACTGAGACTGAGGATGAAGGAGGAGCTCTTCTACTCTGTGCACTTTATTGGAATTAATTTTACTCTTAAAACAAAAGTGATTTCCCTTTTACCTGATGCCTATTTTTACACTACCGATTATATACCTTCCATTTTTATGTTAAGTGCTATGATGTCTGTGCAGTGTTTATTTTTGATTGTGTGTTTGTATGTGTTTTACTGTTGAAAATAACAGCCCAATGTCTCTCCAGCTTAGAAATTCTACTTCCATGCTGTCACAGAGATCCTTTCATGAACCATATCCTCCTCAAACTCCCTGTGATTGGTTTTTAAATGTTGCAGCCAGTGGACCGTAAGTTTTCAAGTTGCATTTGTTAGAGATGCCATTTTACATTCACTGAGAAAGTACTATTACATTTTGACACCATGTCCTGTTACCCTCTCTTCAGCTCTGGACCAGGATATTCAGAGATGTATTTTCTGTACTGTAATCATGAGTACATAAATAACCTAAATTGAGAGGCTACTTGGCTCTGTACATGTGTTTCATAAGCAAAGTCTGTATTAATCTTGAGGTGCACAGCAATTAGCATGAAGTCAGGAATGGACAGGATGAGCACTGTATATGCACAGTAGTCAGTGGATTTTGAGTTCATTTCCCCTTGCCACACACATAGCTGTTTTTAATATCTTTCAGTGACAGCTTTTATAACATTAGAGGTCAGAGTGAAGTTGTTATCTATTTTATCCTTCTGAAAGCATATAGATATAACATCCTTTGGACCAAATCCAATCTCTCTTTCCCTTGGAGTGCAAGTGTTGAAAGCAAGAAAAACATCACAGCTGTAGTGATTAGATGTATGGGATAGGTGCAAGCAGCAAAGGACTGTTAACTTCCACAGTAGCAGTTTTCACAGTGGTGCGTTGAAGATGTTGAGAGGGGTGGCAGTAGCAGTTGGTGAGTCTTCAAGCATGCAAATTACTGGCCAGTACCCCAGCACAGTATCTACATAGCAGGCGTAGATATGTTATAGCTCCACAGCTGTTCCTGTGACATTGCACATGGTGAGTGAAGCCTCTGCATTGAGTTTCCTTCCTCAGGGGAGTATCAGCAGCCTCTTTACTTACATATATATATATACATTTTAAAAAGTCAATAGTAGCAATGATCTGGTGTCACATTTGCTAATTCTGCAACCTTGTACAGAGGCTGAATGATTCTTATTATTGTCTTTTCTTTTTCCGCCTCCCTGCCTCACAATTCTTTTGCCCATTACTGACCTTTCTCCTTTCACATTCCTCCTTCTTTCTCAGACTGCCTTTTACGCTTAAAAAAAAAAAAAAAAA
>WBMW01001934.1:138047-288098 GCA_013396635.1 Penelope pileata
TTTTGTGGCGGTGGTAGTAGAAATCAAATTATCACGGGAATGAGGGCATTTGGTAAGAGTCAAAGCACTGGCTTCCATTGCCTAAATCTTTAGAGCAATACAGGTGAAAAAAAAAAATAATAATAACAAAAATACCCCTCCCCACAACCTATGTACACCCATGGGTATTCCAGTGGCTGAGACCTCATGGTATTTAATCAATCACAGAAAGATTCCTTCACACAGCTGAAGTATGGGAACAGAGAAATTAAGAACAGGATTCACAGGCACCCAAATTCTCTGAAGATGACCTTTTCAGATATGTATCACAAAAGTCAAACCATTTTTAGTAAAAATAGAAGGGAAAGAGTTTTCTGGATTTAGACTTCAATTATTTATTTAGGAGACCTTTCAAACATTTTGTAGACAGAGAATTTGCCTTTTGGTCTATTTCTTTCACATCAATGTGTGTTCTGTTCTTACGAATGATTTCTACTGCCTGAAGAGTATATTTCACCAAATATGGCTGGGAAAAAAGGCAAAGTTTTGTTAATAAGAATCTCAGATAGACTATTAACTTAAAACTTTCAGGAGACATTAGTTGCAGGGAAAAGGGTCAGGTCTCTTTGTGGATATATCTTCCGTTGGCTTTCAGCCTAACAGCTTTCAGGGACATTAGCTTGGAACTGAGCAATATAAGCAGAAACAAGTCTGTTGCTGCTGCCTGGTGGGAGCTCACAGATGCTTGTAATAAAAATTGTTAAAAATTGTTTCATTAGTTTGCAAAAAGCAAATTTCTTGGAATACTGTACCTTCATTTGCCAGGAATATTTAATTTCTTTTATGTTCTGTATGTGACAAATACAAGCAGAAGTTTGCTCCGCAATTAATTATGATGATGATATATAGGACTTAAAATGAGCGTTCAGCGTTTTTTCATTTGCAAGCTGAAAACAAAAGATAATTGGCTAGAAAACAATATGGCATTTAATAAAGCTGTTCTTTTAAGTAGCACATTTTTCCAAAAGATAAAGAGATATCAACCTTCTAGAATTACATAATATCATAGACATATAAGTAAAACTAATCAGATATGCCACGTGCCCTCATTTTGTAAGTGCAGTAGCTCATTTAGCTGTTAGCAAAACCTTGCTTAGTGATGCATCAATAATTAGAAACTGTCACTGTCTGTATATGAATAACACTTTTTCTCCGTCTTGCTATTTTCCTTTTTGGAAAAAAAAAAAAAAAAGCACATATCACATTTCATCTGTCCTGGATTACAAACTGAATTGGACACTTCAAGATGTCTATATAGGATTTTTTAAATATCACTAATTTCGTAGTAGAATTTTTATAATTACAAACGTATTTTTATCCAGTAGCCAGTAGACATATATGAAGGGTTGATTTTGAGGCAATACATCTGCAAAGACTCAATTAAAATACTTGGTTGACAAACATATTTTAAAACTTGACAATACAGTTTTTGTTTCCTTATTCTAAAGGAATATTTGTACATAAGCCTGCTTGGAAGGTCTGTGACAAGCCTTTTACTGGTGATTTTTCGCAGACAGGCTTCTCTGAGCTCCTTGCTGTTTATCCATTAGGGGAACTGGGCACAACGAAGGGCACAGAGAACTAAACTGCTGGAAATCATTAAACCACTGTAAGAGCGGCTGCAAACAAGATGGACAATCTTGCTGTGTGATAGTGTTTCAGTATCCTTTTCTTTGCAGATCAAGACTTGCAAGCCTGCCCTATTACAGATAACTGTTCATGAGGACACAATTCCTCTGATCTCCAAGGCAAGCATTTCTTGTGCAGCATCACTTTGTGCATAGCCTTCCTGACTGTTTCCATTGCTGCTTTTCAACAGAGCAGCAAAGAAGGAACAATATTTCTCTATGTACAGCTGTATGCCTGTGAAGTCCCCAAACCTAGCAGGGTAATTTGGGGTCAGGCACATTGCATGGAACTTGTTTTAATTCATGTTTGGAAGCTGATCCTGTACTTAAAAAGATGTTACATACAGAAAAGAATTTGAGCTAAACTTGTAAGTGGACAGCTTTAAACCAAAGCTCCTGTAAAATTTCCAGCAGCTTTGTGACAGTGATACACAGGTTTTAGTGACCTCCTCAGGGACTCCCATTGAAGTAGGTGAGTTTCCTTTTTTCTTCAAAGACGGATGTAAGTGGCTAGTGCTGAACAGTTGTTCATCCATTTTTAATGCTCATCTTGGCTGTGATCATTCATTTGTGTGTTACTATCAGTGTAAAAACAGTGGAGGAAGGAGAGTAAATCTAGCCTCATTTTCATTACGTGGGTGACTCTGAGCTGTGCTTTTCCACCAGAAATGATGGTGGTGCAATGGTCTGCTTACCCAACGTCTAGACAAGATCAAAACCCGAGTGACAGGCACATAAATCTGATGGGAGGCACATAAATCTACAGGATCCTCCATGTTAGAGAGAGAACAATGCTGGTTTGGAGTATGCGCATCTATTCAAATTTGTATACAATAACCCTTAAAAGCATTTGCTGGGACTAGTTCTTCAGTCTCTCTTAATGTAGCTGCTCCTCTGTGAACCAGGTTATTTATGAGGTTACTCCTGCAAATTTAGAAAGTCCTCGAGAAACAGCTTGCTTCATGTAGTGCTGCAGGAAAGTAGGTCACCTAGGGTATTTTTCAGCCAGTGTTCATCTGTAAATATCTGGAGACTGATCTTAGCTTGCACTCAACCAATACTAAAGGGTTTGGTTTTAATATGTAAACTAGCTCTTTCCAATTCTTTTTAATGGAATTCTAAAATAATGAAATAACACTGCAGAACTTGAGAAATTCCCTGTACAACTTACTCACCTGCTCCAAATTCCTACTTTTTCCAGGCTGGTGGGATTTCAAAACTTAATTCAAAGACCAGCTGCCTGAATGTATAGGAAATGTATTAAAGGTGCATGGTGTCATGGACTCACATACATACATACATACATATGTATAAAATACATGAATAATTGGATGACTGAAAAAATATGGACGTAGCCCCTTTGTCTCTTGGTTCCATAACACACAGGGTCAAGACATTCACTCCCACATGTGGGCTCTGGAGGGGAAATTTCCGTCTGCTGTATGTATAAATATGAGAAAGGATTTTTTTGTTATTGTTGTTTAAAAGCAGTGCTATTTGTTATTCGCAGTCTGTAAATATTTATGGGCTGCAAGAAAATACACCTGCTACTTATTGTTCCATGTGGAACAAAAGCACAGAAAAGAAAATACTGTTAAACAAAGGAGATGCTGAAACATATTTTATCAATTACTGAAAAGCATTAGAGGTTTAAATGAAATTTTTCAAGATTAAAAAGAAGTAACGAAGTTAAAAGATGCTATTGAAGAACCTGGCACAAAAGTCTTTACTTAATAGAAGTCATATATGATGATTATAGCATTCTCATGAATGAATAACAGTTGAATGGGCTGGAAAAGTAAACTTAGTATTTTTTTAGAGATGACAGATTTAAAGGGTCATCTATATAGGCAAGCCTGGTTGAGGAATCTCTTTTGTTGCAAGACTTTAAGGCGGTTTTATGGTCAGGTTCATCTGCATTGGCATGTGACCATACAGAACTTTGCATATTAATCCAAGAGACCTCTTCGTTTAGATGGGCTGTGTCTACATTGAATTCAGTGTGCAGACATTTGAATTAGATTTGGATTTGGGTGCTGTGTGACCTCAGTGCAAACTGCGAAAATACAACTGGGAACTTGGAGAAAACCCTTGGAATGCTAAAGTTGCAATCATTTGTGCATTTGACTCTGGACAACAAAATGGGCTGTTTGAAGCCTTAAGGAGGAAGTGTGCTTATTTTTATTAACAAGGTGTCTACATTAAGAATTTGTAATGTTTACAAGGATGAGACTGATTAGGTAAAGTATAATGTTACAGTAAGATCTTCTCAGATAAGAGTCTTGTAAAAGAAACCTTCTTTCTCCCCAGATGCTAACGTGACCCATAGGTCAGAGACAGCTGTTTGCTGTGCACATTCATTTCCTACCGAGGGTTTCTGAAGATAGAGTTGCTGGAGTACCAGTTTGTTGCAGTTGCCATTTCTAGTAAATGGATGGTCTTGCTTATATTTTATGAGTAACGGAAGACAACACTGTGTGTGTTTATATCTCCTCCAGTGGGAATGAGTGATTGCAGCGTTTTGAAATGTATTGTGTAGTAAAGGAGCAGTGGTATGCTGTGATTACCTCTTTCCATTGCTAGGAGCACTGTAAACTGATTTGAAAACTTGCTTGAATTGTTCTTGTCTTGATTTCTAAATGTGCAATGGCATCTAATAGCTTTATAGTAGTGCAGTGCTGCTGGTGTGGCAAGCTTCAGTCCAGATCTAGACCACAGGCAAATTTTGTAACCTCTGCTACAAGTATGTGAAGTCTGCAGCTTCCCCACAGGGAATCTTATATTTCTTACCTGATATAGGGAGAAGCTCACATGCAGTGACTAAATTCAGGGCCTTGAAGACAGCCTGTAGTTTTTATTAGCGAAACTGGTAAAGTTGGAGCTGGCTTATTGCTTCCTGCTGTGTAGAGTGTGGTAAGGTCTGATCAGACCTTGGTAAAAATTAGAGGATGCTGGTAAAATTAGCTTCTGGGCCTTTAAAAATATTAATTGAGTAGTCTTCTAATAGTACATTGTAATTCAACTTAAAGAGCTTAATCAGTATCTATTACATGCTGCTAAAGTGGCTCAATAATGGAGGGCTGATTCATAACCATCATAATCACTTCATTGCACTTTTAGTTTGGATCTGTTTTTCTTCTTGCTTTAGTGCTCAGTAGAGTCTCCATTGCTAGAAAAATCTTTGAATTAAATGTTTGAAACATTAAAATGTTGGTTTGTAACTATGAAATAATGAATTGAGAGGCAGTGCACTTGTCTAAGTTTTATTACTTTACTTGTACTTGTGGTGGAAATAGGCTTTCTGACCAGTGTACTGATTTTTATTGTCATGGAAAATCCTGCAGTTGGATTTTTTGGGGAAGCATCTTTAATTTTGAGAGTGTTTTCTTACTGGGCTACTCTAAAAGTTCTGGTTTCCAGTGTTCCCTGAGCTGACCAGAAGTTTGCAAAACACGGCTGGATTTGTAAAGTAAATTATAGTAATACTCATTGAGCTTCTTTCCAGAAAGTTTTTTTTTTTTTTGCCCCAAATAAGGTGTGACAACAATCAGAATTATAGCCAGAGACCCCTCTGATGTCTCTCAGGGAGTTGCTGGGCTCAGTTATTCTTCCCACTCCCTTGCTGGCTGTCACCTTCCCCATAGCTGAGCTTCTGTAATGGATCATGGAATGATTCTGAGTCTTTTGCTCTGGGTCTTGGTTTGAATTACTACACCAGGGTGGCTTCATATAAAAGACACATAATGCATTATAATGTCTCTTGTGCAGGGGTTGTGTCAAATGCCTTGTGGGTGATAGACTGTGAAGCTGTTCCTGGAATTACTGTACATCCATACTCAAATAATTTTTATCTGAAAAATGGTAATTATACAATACTGTTCCTATAGCCTTTGTTCAGGTTTCACATGCGTCCAGTTGTCTGCTCAGTGGCAGCATCCAAATGTGCAGACAAAAGACAGAGTCTTTTCAGAGGGCTCAGCTGATGAGAATCACCCATGTTCTCCAAGGAAGGCATTGCTGTCTGATTAGCAGACCTCAGCTCAGGCCGTGGATATGGCACTGATTTACCAACTGGTATCTCTGTCTCATTTTATCCATCTGTTCGATGGGGATAAAATCACTTCAGCTTCCTTTCAGATTGAATTATATGTGCAGCTTTCTAAAGAACTTGGAATATATACATTGCTATTTGAGTTACTATGTTATTAGGTTAGTCTGAAATGAATTAATTAATTAATCTTGATTTAAATAATGAGCTTTGTGTTTTACTGTCTCATGATTTCTCTAAAGCAGAGATTGATTTTCCGTTGTTACTAAGCATTGATTTACAATGAAATGCACAGTGAATTGGACTGATTATTTGTGTTTAACATGTCCTACAAAACTTGCGTGAGGAATTTTCTTGCACTTCACATTATTCATGAATTGATAAAAAGAAAACAAGCTTTCTCGATTTTTCAGTTCCACGCCATGTTTGAGTGAGCCAATAAAGTATGACAAAGAACCTGTACTCTCCAGGTGTTCTTATGTAGTAATTTGCCCAGAGTGAACTTTTTTAAAAATGCAGACAATAAACAAGTACTACTTACATGCGTGTGATTCAGATTATTTCAGCTTAATAGGTAGTAATAAGTGTACTTGCTTTTAAAGCATATTGAAATAATTTGCTTTAAGTATAGTTAATAATAAATTTATATTTAGCTTTAGGCAGGCATATTTTAAGGGAAATTTTATTACATTAAAATAACTCAAACCAATTTTAATATTAGCCCATAATTTTCTTCTTTAGTAATTGGCTTTGTTCTCCTGCTATGGACCTTCTTTTTATTTTTTTGTAGCAAAGGCCATTCACTCAGTCTGCTTAGTACAAATACTTCAAAAATATGTTTATCATGGTAAGTATTCTTTACATATTGTGAAGGAACGACAGAATTTGTCAGCTACCAGTGTCTTTCAGATATATGAGGAGTGCAAAAGATTTTTTTTTTTTTTTTTTTTTTTTTTTTTTTTTTTTTTTTTAAGATGTCACTCTTCCGGTATCATTTGCTTGTATTGGCTTCAAAGAAAAAAGGACTCAAGGCAAGAGATGCAAACACTGTTTGGACAGAATGAAAAGCAGTTCAATTATAACACTTAATTCCTTTTTAAAGATAAAGGCAACGATTGTGTTGCATTGGTTAACTGCAGGTGAAGGGAAACAGAGAATTTTAAAAAGAGATACCTGAGTAAGCACAACAGGGAATTATATTTTGGAAGGGAAGAAACAAAGACAAATTTTGTATTCAGCATTGTTGTGGTGTATATGAGGTTTTAAGAGAAACCGAAAAACAATAAACGAGTAGTGAGGCAATTTGTATGAAGCAGAAGGGAGTAGAAAAGGAGAAGTGTAGAAAAAACTAATTAAGAGTGGAGACATACAAGACTTTGAAAGTAAGAATCAGGATCTTGAACTCCATACAGGAAGTAATGGGTAATTAGTGATACCGTAAGTGCAGAATGATAATTATTTTAGCAGCTGTATTTTACATGTGTTAGAGTGTAGGAAAGAAAACCTTAAACAGGAATGTGCTGTAACTGACACAAGTAATGATCATGTTTTGGACAAAGATTTTAGGGGTAGGATTGGAGAGGATGTGGTGGATATTGGAGATATCATAGAAAAGTACTGATGGGATTTGATTTGAGCAGGCAAAGTGATGGAGAAAAGAGTTGAATGGGCCGTGAAATTTGAAATCTAGAGAAATGAGAAAGATAGTAGTATTGTCAACTGTAACGGCAAGGAGGTGAGAATTGGAAGAAAAGACATTCCATTTTCAAGAGGCTGACTTTGACATCAAAATTGTGTGTTTGAGAAGCAGGCAAAGAAGTGATACAGCCTGCAACGTAAGGGAAATGAGAGATGCAAGTGAAGATCGATGATCTATCAGTGTTGAAATAGTGCTATAAGCTGAGGGCAGGTGAGAAAGGAATAGAGAAGAGGAGTGGTTGAGATTTTGCACTGAAGAGCAATGAAAGCAACAGGAGGAAAAAGGAAACATTGGCCTGACAAGTACTAGAGAGGACAACCATGTCAAGAAACAGGAACAAGTTATGCTTGTTGCACAGATGCACCATAAATCAAATACACAAATATAAACTTTATCCAATGTGAAATCTGGAAGGGGATTGTAAATGGAATATTTAGGAGAGCATATTTATGGAGCCTAAAGACCAAACAAACAAACAAAAAAAGCACAGGCTTTTTTTTTATTTCTTACTTGAAGAAGCAAGATGAAACAAGAAGTATTTTATAAGTAGAAGGCTGTTTCCATTACACATGTAATGAAAATGCTGGTTTCTAATTTTTAGAAGGGATTTGTATTAATTATGAGAAGCCCAAATCCTATAATCTCATTCTTGTTGCTTAGAAGTGCCCTTAGATTCTGGTGTATTATCCTTTCCAGTGTGTAAGGCTCATTCCTCGGGTCTAATTTTACTTAGATTATCACACTGGGTTAGTGGAAAAGGATGCTGCTTTCAGCAATTAGATGAAGAACTTCTGAAGTTTTTTTACATGATTCAGCCACTGTACTTTCAAATATAGGAGCTGTAAGCTACTAGCAAATCATCTATTATAAACTAAAATCAAAACTCTCACTTAGCAACATAAAGATGGTGTAAGAATTGAAGACTAAGATTTTCAAATGTAACTATACAGACTGTCTTTTAAAATATCTTTTAAAAGGAGCTTCACTTCTATGGATTCTTACTTAGACTCCTTCAGCAGCATCTATCTTTTTTTAACATGGGTAAGATCTCCCAAATCACTATGTTTTAAAAACCCTGGCTGTGTTTTCAAAATCTTAACAACCTCTCTTTTTCTGATAGTGATTTGTACTGGGGTGAGCAGTGCAGGCGCACTGCGGTGCTGGGCTGAGCACAGGCTCTGTGCTGGGTGATGCCCCTTGCTGCTGTGCCTGTCCTGGGTGTTGTGTTCCTCCTTGAGATCCTTCCTCCAGCAACACAGGCATGAAATCCTGGGTTTTGTTATAAATTCTGAACAGTCACCAGCTCTTTGTATGCATGGGAATAATTTGATCAGAGGCCTTTGAGAGATCTCTCCGTGTATTATCTTTAATTTATTGAGCAAGTACATCTGAAAGAGCATTTAGATGATCTGTTCCCCCTAAGTCTTAGATACCTTATGGCAGGACTTTTGAACACATCCAATAAATGCATAATTCCTTCTGAGACACTAAATATTATTTTTAGTTTAAATATTGGGAAAGAAATCATCTTTTAAAGCTTATTAAAATGTTATACGAATACTTTTCAAATATAATTTATATTATCACTGGTGCATAACCTTTCAAATGAATAATTCACAGAAGCAAGTAGTCACTTTTGATAATCTGTAGTGTTGTATTATGTTGGTTCTGCTGAGAGATTAACACTTATGGCCCAAGGAATAAAACCAGAGAATCTAATCTGTTTGTTGCCTATTCACAGTGACAGATATTTTCTTAAATTAAAACCTTTTAGTCTGAATTCTGAATCTTAAAATTGAATCTGTTTTCACTCCTTTTATACTCTTATAAAGCAGGATTATGATACATAACATATTACAGGCAGAGAACTAGGCTGACTATTGATTTTCAGCACAGTTTTCCTATTGCAGACACTGAAGAATGTTTCTAACAAAAATTTATAGGTTATTAAGCAGAGAAATGGTTTCAAAAAGCTATTGGAAAATTCAGGAAATAGAATAGACCTTGTCTGTTAATAATTGGGCATTATAATTTTTCTGAAAAGCTGCTGAATTTGAAATCATCTTTCATCACATTATGATGGCACATCTAAAATAAAGGTGAGAAAGAAATGTGAATGTTAATTTAATAAAACTAATTGGGCCAGATCCACATCCTATTACAATTTAACTATATTTAACTGTATATTTAACTATAAACAGTGATGTGGTAGAACTTAAGCTTTACCAGGGAAAACAGTGGAATATGTACAAATGTCTGTTTATAAGTAACGTCTGTTTAACCCCTTCCGTTGCTGGTTAATTACATGTTAACTCTGCATCTGAGAAATGTTAAGTGTTGTGCATGATTGCCTTTGCTAGTTGCTTTTTGGCTGGCAGCAGTGGGTGACCTGCTGGTGTTGTCTCCTGGCAGATACTGTGCAGCTCTGCACTAGTTGTGCAGCATTTAAGGAACACAGATGTTTCTGTGTGGTGGGACAGGAAGAGACTGGCAGAAAAGTAATTCTGGGAGCACACCTCAGCTGTAAGGGACAGGCTTAGGGAAAGCATTTTAGCCACTTGGTCTTCTAAAGAAAGTGCCTCATGGGAGTTAAACCTCGTGTCATAACGCTCTTGCTCTTCATCTTGTGTCGTGGTCAATGACAACCCAAAGGTGTGAATGATGATGTGCTGGAAAATGTGTCAGGGTGATTGGAGACTGACCCTTGCAGCAGGGAGTTCGGAAGACATGGCTGTTTATTAAGCTACATGATAAAGCTAATAATGAAACCAACTGCTTGTTGATCTTAAAAAATAAAAACAACAACAAAAACAAACAAAAAACCCTCACTCAGACACTTATTTTCTTGTACTGTGCACTCCTGTACAGACAGAGCCCTGCGGTTTTCATTGTGAAGTAGCCTCTCTAAACAGTATTGCAAACAGCCCTGAAAGCAATTGCTTTAAACACTTGTTAAACACAGTTAAGGCAATTGGTTAATTAGTTAAAAATACAAGATGGTGTAGTTAGTGGAGCTGCATCTGCCAAAATTGAGTGGGAATTTGGTCATAAATGAGTCTAGTTAGACAGCATGGGGGAAAAAACCCACTTTTTAGGATATGCTCCCAGCATCCAAGTGACTTTTAAGGAAATTTGAAAAAATGCAATTCCCTTTAGGCAATAGTGATTATTAAAACCTCTTATTTAAAAAGCCGTGTTATATGAAAAGTAATTTTGGGTTAAGTCATGGCAAAATTATTCCTTTTGGGCACCTTGTTATCAGAAGTATGGTACCTGATAGGAGATGTAATAGCTGCCTAAACCTGTAATTTGAAAAAGGTATGATACTTCTGCAGCATAGAAATTGCCTGTCAGTGTAGTTCTGACTAGAGCAGGTGGCCAAATCATACAGGAACCAGTTACCTACATGAGTATTGGAACTGATACACAGTGTAGTTCAGCAAAAAATCTTTTATTTATCTCTTCCTTTGTCAGGGAGGGTTTGAACAACCACACAGCCTGTTGTGGTAGGCTCCCACTTTTGCTGAAGGAACAGCAAGCAGTCTCTAAAAGTTGGTTTGTGTAATAAGTGGTGCAGCTATTATGTGACCCTGGGTAAAATGCCAAGATTGTACTTAAGGATTAGAATCTGTAAATGTTAATAAATCATTCAAAATGTAGGAGTTTGTTGTTCTTTTTTTTTCATGTCAAGTAAATGCTATGATTTAATTGCAATAAAGTATTTCATAAAGGATAAAAAATTATTCTATAAGTTATTACTTCAATAAGCAATGAAAATGTAATTAAATAACTTGAATCTGTTTTCTGAAACAGAATTGGCATTCAATATATTCTTGAAAACTACTAGCAGAAGAGATAAAGGAGATAATTTTACAAGTTTAGCATTACAAACAAAAGCTAAAGTATTTTTTTAAACTTCATCAGAAGGTTAATTAGAATTACCATTGGGTCTTGTCATTGTCCTGCCTCTTCACAGCCCACCCAACCTCCTGATATGATTTCAAAGTATTGTCCCTGACCAAATGCTAAAACACAGAGTTTCCTATTAAAAAAAAAAAAAAAAAAAAAAAAAAAAAATCTGTATTATTTGTGTCTGGTCTAATGTGCCTAAATCAGAAGTAAATGTATAATTAACCTTTTTTTCATGATAAATTAACATTAATTTTCTTAGGATTAGTGGGAAATAGCATAATATAGGGCAGGTTTAGCATTCACAGTAACTGTCACATGGGACCTTTAACACTCTTACAGGATTAGTGCAGTCAGTGATTCATCCTGTTACCATGCACACAGAAATAGTGTGCAGCTTCTGACCATCAAAGAGGCTTTCCTAATTATCAGCTTTTACAAGTGAGCATAGAAAGATTAGAATATAAATATGGGGAAGATGGCTTCAGAGTTCTTGAGGGAGCAAGATAAAATGCACTCTTTCCCCAGTGAATAGTTGGATTTTGAATGAAATTTTGCAGTATTGTTTGAGAACCCATCATTAGGAAGATAATTAATGAAAAGGCCTGTTGTAAGGCCTAAGCAAGTGTGGTGTCTGTATGTCTGTCCCTCCCTTTTTCTTTTACAAGGGCATTTCTTCCTTGTCTTATTAATCTGAGCTTTCTTTATGCAAAGAAAAAGATGAATAATTTTTGCAGAGTGGGAAAGAACAGTTGAACTTGAAAAGCACTGGTTGGAAGGGGATGCTTTGATGGCACTGAGAAACAGGGCAGCTCTGTTTAGGTACTGAACTGCAGACACAGTGCTTGATTTTTGGAATCCAAGAACACAGCAGAAGAATTCTTTTGCTGAAATACTTCTGAGCCAAAATACGAACTGAAAATACAGATGTTTTAAAAGCATAGTTCCAGTTAGTCATGTTAGCTGCTAGAAACTTGTCTAGTTGCTCTGTGATTCATTTCTCTGAAGTCTGGCACAGAAAGCCATGGTTCTGAAATTATCCACACACCATCTGAGCTGTGGCTCTTGTCTGTGTGCGCCCAACTTGTGACACTCTGAGGTAATTCAGTATAGTTTAGCCCACAGTGATGAAAGTAATTTGCCTGGCTTGGTGCTGTTAACCCAGAATGTGCACCCAGACAGAGGTGATGAGCTGAGATGTCCTGCAGTGTGTACAGGTTGATAGTGGAGCTGAGTTCACAAACAAGAAATTGTCCAAGGAACTTGTTCCATGTTTTCTTATCCTTTAATGTAGGTGCAACAATTTATAGTCCATAGTGCACTGACTCTGACCGGCTCAGCTGAGGCTCTTTTGCAGCTCCTGTGCTAAACATGAGCCTGTGATAAACATGAGGAGGAAATGTGGATCACCTGAGCACTGGGAGGGCAAAATGTACTTCTGGCCACTGTACTCCTCATATATTGAGTACACCTTTTTGTAACCTGATGAGCTCTACTTCATAACTCAGAAAGAAAAGTTAGTGGCTCGTCTCTGAATGTTAGAGATTGTATATTGTTTGGTTCGTTGAGCCATATTGGCCACCGTTCATCTGCATTCTCCTGGACACATTCTCTTGTTCTCTTTGACTGTATAGATTTCAAGAATTAAGTAGATTATTCTGGGTTTCCTGTATGCCCTAGAATTTTGGGTGCTTCTGTGTAGGCTGCCGTATGTCCATAAATCTCAGATGTCTGGCAGTCCAGCTGGAACTGGTGTACACATGAAACCTCATATATCCATGCACAGCAAACCGTGGGAGGAGTTGGATTCCCACCCTCCACATGTGCTAAAAACTCGACTTGGGCACGGAAACGTCCTGAGCTGTTCAATTGGTTTGTTGTGCATGGGCAGGAGCACCTGCAGTCTGCTTTTCTTCATGCTGTTTTATCTCCCTAAACACTGTTAGTTTGTGCAGGACAGTCTGGGTTAATTTACATGGATAAGGTAAAAACGTTCATATCTAATGTATGTGTGAGTTCAGGCTTTTTGAGGCCATGCATTTCAATGTGTAAGGCTGGTCTCTGATCTTAGAAACAGAGTGTAAATTCAGAACACTTTTTGGAGCTCAGTGCAGTTTTTCTAGGTTTACATCTTAGCAACAGAGATCAGAATGGGAACTGCTCAGTGAGACTTCTTTTTCTCTCTCTCCCCTCCCTCTCTCTTTTTCTCTTTCCTTCTATCCTGAATACCCATTTTTACCAGGGAAACCACGAAGGCTGAACTTGTATGGTGTGTGTTGAAAACAAGCCTTTTTGTGCTTAACATATATTGGAAAAATTGTTTGAAAACAATTTATCCATAGGCTGTCACTGCAGTGCTTTCAAGGACAGTTTCATCTTGGGTTATCAGCTGTTCTAAGTGCCAGTTGCACAAAGGTATATTTAACTGGTGCACTCAGTTTGCTTTATAGACAGATTTTGCATTCATGACCAGATAAAATTTGCTTATTATTTGAAACAATTCCTTTCCTTTTATGTAAATTCCTCCTCTTCTCTCATGCTCCTGTACCTCTATTACATGTCAAACAAGAATCTGATTGTAAGGCAAGATGTCTATATGCGGCATTGAAATTGAGCGTAGGTTGGGGCAGCTGGGTTCAATTGTCTTTCAGGCTGCAATTACATGGAAACCGAAAAGTATTCAGCATATATGGTCTGGTAGATGAAGGCAATAGAGCTGCGTCTTCCTAGACAGATCCTCTCTGAATTCTGACAAGGTAAAACCTGCATATAAATACGAATACTGATAATATGAAACGGTTTCACATGAAACCACAATGCTTGCTCAAGTCTATATGTGTTATTGTCTGCAAACACAGAGGCACACCTACGCATAAAGTTCAGCACTTTGTATATGGATGTATAGGGTAAAGGTCCTCATTTTCATCTCGTAGTGCCAGGGAGATGGTGGCTTTGTGTTCTAATTAAATCTTTGTAATATCAAGAAGGAATGACTGTGCTCCAATGTGAAAATACACTGTGCAACTAAATGCTTCTCTTTGCATAGAAACTGTTTGTAATTAATAATCAGTGTGATAGATTATCAGTGCCAGACTGGATTGGCATCTGCACTTTGGACAAGATGTACCTGATTGTACTAACAAGTTATAACAACATGTATCAACTACTGTAATTATCATATTGCCACTGTTTTCTACAGATGTAAAGATACATAATTCAAGCTGACAAGCCCGAAGATTTTATTGGAATGACCTATGATACCCTAACTTCTCATTAATATACAGCCAAATGCACAATATCAATTAACTATAAGATACAACCTCAGGGCTTCTTAACATTAGTAGCAGTTAAAAATTAATAATGCAAAAGAAGTTCTTACTATTCCATTTTCCTACTGTGTTGAAATGAAGAACTTTTCAGTATAAAAGCTTTTTTAAAAATGTGTGTTTTTAAATAGTTCTTTTTTGTGTTTTTGATTTTTACATTAGTATGGAGTACGAGTAAATAGCATTTAAAATGAAGCCATTGTTTATTCACAAATCAAATAAGCTACCGACAGCTGCCCCAGTGGCTTCCTCATTCACTTAAATTAATGCCTAAGGCCTTGGGGTGAATAGTCTTCTGGGGAGAATGTGGGCATTTATTTTCGATTTCCATTCAATGTTGGGTCTTTTAATGCCAAATCCTATTTAATGTGCACATGTTATGTTGAACTGTGTGCAAATTTATTCTATGGACCACTTGACAGAATTCATACTATTAAAGTCACATACAATTTATACCAAAAAATAAGGTCTTCTCTTTTGAACGAGCAGCATACAGTTCTGTCTTAATTTTAGTTTAAGATCTACATAGCACTGAGAGTAAGTCCTACACAATAGTAGGTACTTTTTAACTAAGCTTGAGGGTTTGATCTTTTGGATTTGGTCCAGGCCCTGTCCTTTTAATCAGGATTTTCCTGTGCCCTCAAGTGTTGATGCAGTGCTGGGGTGGGTGCAGCTCCAGGACTTGAGGGGGAGGGTGGTTTTGCTAGGTTCAAGTATCCTTTATTTTTTTTCCTTTGTTGGAAACTGCTTTAATGTATTTCGACACTTGCATTATGTCAGGTTTGAAAATTTAATTAGGCTCTTTGTCCACAAAAGGACTTACACCCAGTGACAAAGAGGAGATGAGAGCATGTAAGAGTGACAAGGATTCTGTAACATAGTGGTTGGCATTCTCCTGGGGAGATGGAGTACAGCATTCTAGTTCTGTGCCAACAATTACTTATGCATTTAACAGAAATAATGGAAATGGATTATTGTCACTATGTCTTTTTCTGTCCTGGCCTTGCATTAAAATGGCTGCATTTCTTGCAGCATCCAGTTCAAATGAATCCTAGATGGGTTTAAGCTTATTAGGTCTGAGAGAGAGAGGAGCATTCCTAATGTGGATTGCGAGGGTTATCAACTGAATGGAAAGCTGCTCTGCCCAATAACAGCGAGGTTATGGACAAGTGCAGGGATTGAACTCAGAATACAGTTTAGTAATATGAGAGTGACAGTCTGGCCAGGACCAAAGGTCCAAGGTCTAATCTCAAATGTGGAAGCTTCAGGGCTGAGAATAAAGTGCGTAGGGACTTGACTGTCTCTTTCTTGCAGCTGAACAGGAGCCTGGAACTTCACTGTTCTGGATTAAGTGCTTAGCTTCCAGCTAAGAGCCAGCACAGATATGTTTGTACATTTGTGAAGTTGCTTCTGCATGTCTAGAAGTGCACTTAAGTTGAGAAGGAAATTCTGGGCCAAAGTTTGACTTTCTGGCAATGCTCAGAGGAGGGTAATTTTCCTTCTTCACACTTGCAGTGCTCACCAGCTTTTGTTCCAGAGCTCATTCTAAAGCCCAGGTTTCACAATTTTTTTAACTGGTAAATATCTGATAAACTGAACTCTCACTGCTGCTCATTTGCTTTCTTCTGTCTATGCAAATTCCCAAATTTGCATAACTATGGAATGGAAGGCAAAGTGACCTTCTTATGTTGTTTCTCACACTTCCCATTTCTACCTTTTTCCAGTTCTTCTGGTTTATGTAAAGGTCATGTCTCCTCTGCTATTCAATTGTCACTACCATTGTTTTTTTTTCATGGGTTTTGAAAGGATTGGTCTCAGCCACTGTAGCACTCTGGCTCCAATTTTTCTTTCTTAAAAAAGTGAAGACGGTGTTAACTCGTGCTTCAGTTCGCATGTTTCCTTGTTCACCGCAGCATGGGAATGACTTTACTTTTGAAAGCTTTGCAGAAACCCTTCATAGTTCTTAATGGCATCTGTGTCATGACAGAGGTGTTGTCAATTTTATTTTTTTCCGTTAGAAAAGCTGTAAACAGAAGCTGGGAAGTGGAGGCTGTCTTGTTTCATTGGTTGTTTTTTGGTTTGGGGTTTTGATTTGTGTCAAACACCTCCACCCCAGCAGCTTCAAGGGGACAAATGTGCTTTTGTTTTGTGCAGTTCACTTTTGAGGATTATCTTTGTAACCAGACGAGCTGGAAAATAGTGGCCAAGTTTGTCAAGCCTGCATACATGAAAGTAGGCATTTCAGTTCCTATCCAGGTACTCAGATCCAAGTGATTTTAGGAGTTGCCACATTTCCCTGGCTACCAACAACTCAGGATGAGCTAGGTTTGTTGAATATCTCTTGAAAGAACATTGCTTTTATTGAGAAGCACAACATGAGGTAACTTGGTGTACCATTTTGCTCTTAATGTGCTTTTTATTTTAGTAAAAGCTTACATCCTGAAAGAATTAGTGGTTGCAATTCGTCTCTTGCCAAAGAAAGCTTCCAGCTCAGCCTGTAGTTGCAGATTTGTCTGTACTTGCTGGAATATCAGATATCCCTGTTTGTTTTTTTAATATTGTAGCTGCGTCTGGAGAAACGGTAAAAAGTGTGCAGTATACAGTAAAATTCTATACCTGTAAGAAAGGGGAGGTAAAATCAGTTATGTTTGAAAACTTTTTAAACCTATGTTTTATAAATCATATTTGCATATTTAACATTCTGATTACATGTCAAAAATCAGTTTTTAATCATTTTAGATCCTTTGTCTTTGAGGCTGTGCTTCCCAATGCTCCAGGTTAAGTTATCTATTATCTGTTCATTGTCTCCTGTTTCTCTATTAGGTCAGCTAGCATTCACATGTGCCATTTACTACCTTCATTGCCTCTCCTCTGTTACTTCATTCCAAAAAACTGCAAAAACTTCGTCATTCTACGTTCACCTGTGTTGTAGGTGAATTTAACATCCCCCCTACCACCATCCCCATGTATATTATTGAAAATTTCTTTGTCAAAAATACAAAATTCTGGAACGTGAAATGTAGTAAGACCCTGCTTTAGGATCTTATGTTTCCAGTAAGTACTTTTGTGGCTCTTGCCACGGTTTGTACAATTGGAGGTAGGCATTGGTGTTTCCTAGTTGAGCTGTGAGCAGACAAGCATTTGTCTGTCTGTGCCCTGGTCCTTGCATCATATTGATTTGATCAAATACAACAGTCTTCTGGTGGCTAAAGTTGATGTTTTCTCTGGTTCTCCAAACAGCAGAGCTGTTTCCCTCAAGTGCACCAGCTAGAAACAATTGCCAACTTAGGCTGAATAATTGAAATATTTATCAGCCTTTTATAGAACAGCAAGAAAACAGAAAATGCAAGTAGATGACAGGTCAGTACTTCTACTGGTAAAACGAACAAGGTATCTACACACCTGTTTACTGCTTCAGCCCATAAGGTCACCATCTTGGGAGGCTACAACATTTGGATCTGGATGTAAGCAAAGAAAATCAGTTATAGCTATGAATTTCAAGTAAGAAGAATTTTTCAGTACGTTGTAAAGATGTGTTCAAGACATGAAATGTCCAGCTACTGTTGGAGCTGACTGAGGTGTCAGAACGGTAGTATGACTGGCTACTGTAGTCCTTTTATGGCACTCACTCCAGTCCTGAATATGCCTAAATCATCCCAGATAAATTCCCAAAGGGGAATTACCCAGACTCACCTGGTTTTGGAAGTGCATTGCTAGTTCTCTGCGTTCGAGAGGGAGAGAATCTGTCTCTGCTTGGCCTCCCTCTGGCACGGTGGCCTCTGTGTTGGAGGGGATGCATTATATCTCATGTGCATCTTTGCCTGGGGGCTTCCCGTGGTACAGCCCTTCATCAGCTCAGTCTAGCATGCTGAAGTTTGGATTCTCAGAATGAACTGGACTACAAAAAGAATGAAAAATTTACATTAGCTCTTATTCCAACCACCCTCTCATTTACATGCACAAATGATAATTTCCATCTTTTCTGTTGCCTGGGATATTGATTTTCTTTTTAAAATACTTTTTTTCAGGATACGTATCTATTTTCCCTTCATAGCTCTTTTATGCACCTGCTTAAGCACTGCTTCAAGAACCCCTAGGCTTGATACATAGAAAACAAATTCTTTGTACATTTTTAATTAACCTGTCTATGTGGTTTGAACCAAATAAACAAGATTTCTTGAATATATTTCCATTAGCTGGCCTTTTGTATTCTCACAGATCTAAGTAAAACCTTTCTGGGAGAAGATTCAATTAGCATTTTGATCTCTGTTTCGCTTGAACAATTCAGCCATGTTTTAAGGATGTAGTCTTTTGTCTGCAGATAAACACAGAATTAGAAATCCAACCTAATGTATCAACTAAATTAAAATTGGACAGATTACCCATACTCATCACAGGTTGCATATGAAGCACATTTTCTCATTGCAGCTTGCAACTTTAACTGAAAAACAGCTGCATGGCACTTCACTTTGTGAATACCACGTGGAATGGGTTTGTGGGTCTTTGAGTGCATGACAGCAAATCCAGGCTAGAATAGAATACTCCAAAAGAAGATGGGAGCATATGTTAAACATCTCATCTGTAGGACAGGGAGGAATAGTCCCTTCCAGTGTGTGCACATTTATTTGATGGTCCCCTTTCTGAGAACATTGATGTAATTGAAGGAAGAAGTCTGTAAGCAGATGAAAGCCCATAGAGGTTCTTGGAAGCACCTGTGTCAGGTAAAAGTTGACTTGTACAGTTCCATGCAGCAATACATAAAATTGTAAGTGTGGGTTTCTATAAGTACAACCTATATGTATACTACAGTTTGAAACAGTGTTCTCTGAGACACCAGTTATATTCTTCCAGTAGAGTGTAACACCTCGTTTATTGAAGCATAAATGTTGTTTTATAATGGCAATCAATGTCATTCATTCCAGTTTTCTGTATACAGATGTAAACAGACCAATTCATTTTGGTTTTTAATTTGACTTATGTTTTCTCTGCTGTATTGTAATTTAAAAACAATAATTAAGGAAAGATGTTTCATGGTGTTATTTTAACCGACTGAGGGAAATAGCCTTAATTCCCAGGTTCCATATTCAAACAAAATACTGATTAATATGGTGGCAATAGAATGAACACCGGTTGTTTTTTCTATGAAAAGTGAATCCAACAGCATTCCTTCACTGCAGTTAGCCTTTGGGTCTACAAGTAAACATCCCACATCTACTTCAGATGCAGGCAAAATGCAGTTGACTAGTTCTGCAGGCAGTTTATAAACATACTTTGATAGGTGTGTCCTTCTAAATCTTATATCAAATCAAATGTGTGTCACACAGCATGACCTAACATAGCTCAAAGCAAACTAGCACATGCAGAATTCACATACGCATTTGCAGCCAAAATATAGTGTCTTTGTTTGTACCTTGTCTGCCGCTCTCTATCTTTTCATCTTTACCATAATGCTAAAGATGTTTACGCTGGCAGTCCAAAACACTTCATCAATGTTCTTCGTAATCAAAATGCTTTTGACCTTTCCAAAACTACTGACGTTCACTTGTTCATTAGGTTTAGGGGCTTTTAAATTCAGTGTGAGGTGCATATATGCACAAATGAATAGAGGATTAATCTTGAGTCCCTTTAGTAATTCAGAGTTCCTACTAACCTTGGATGTCTTTAGTAGAATTTGTTTGCAGTGAAGTTTTTTCTTGAGTAAACTGAGCCCTGAATTTTGTTAGACGTCAAAAAACAAAGACTTTCTTACATATGTGTTTTTCAAAACCCGCATCAGTAAAATTCCTACTGTTTTCCTTTGCTGCTCTTTCAGCAACCCGCTTGGCTGGAGCATTGTTACCATGATGAGAATCTTTAAAAGAAGTACTTTGACTTGGGTTTTTTTTTTTTTTTTGGCCCAGGAGAGACTATTGTTATACTAATAACTCTAGAGCTGTGCCTGAGACTTTCAAACTCTTTGGCTGCTGTTAAGGTGGTTTGCTTTTGTGAGCATCCATTTTTGGCAGGGGGAACATCCATGTGAGCATCCCGTTGGGGTTACTGATTCTTGTGGCTATCAGTATCCAACACACAGCTGTAAAACCTGCAGCCACTCTGCCATGTAAACAGCATCACACAGTGATTTCAGAACACTTCAATTTATAACCTTTCTTTGAAAACCAAATCCCTTAATGATATTTAAATGTGGATTCCAGATGTGACAGTTAAATATACCCACCCCTTGGGAAATTAGCAATGCCTTTTTTCTTTATTCAGTACTAAATGCCCTCTGCCATTTTTCACACTCTCCCTCCCATTGTCTCAGCCTCTCTGTGTACTCCATAATACAGAAGAGACTGCTGTGTTTTGGTACTCACATTCTCATGAGGTAATGGAAGAACAGCATTATCAGCTTACTTACTGTAGCAGCTGAACAATGTAAAGTCTCACTGCAATTAATCCTAGTTACAAAATGTTACTATACAGCAGCAGGTAGAGTTTCACATTCCAGTGTACACAGAGTGTTTGTATATGTGCGTGTCTCCATGTGTTCATGCATTTATGCACAATAAGAATATGACCTGTTAAATGTCCCTTTTGGTAAAAATGTGCAATTTTTGACCAGCAAAGTTTCTTTTTTTCTTTTCATTCTGAGGTAAGAGTGGCTTAACTGAACATTCTTAAAAATAGATGGCAGCTGTGTAACCATAAGTTTTGATCATAGATGGAAATATCTTATGTCATGTCTCAACTACAAAGTTCTTCGCCTTAATTTTCAGAGTAGATCTGTATAAAAGTCTGTGCTAGAGAGCAGCATATCATGCCAAGCTGGAATATTGAATAGCATGCTACAGGAGTTTTAAAATAATATTCCCATAGAAGAATATTAGTGACAAGTAAGAATCTGATTAACTTCTTATGAATTGCTGTAGGATGCAAAGGGACTGAAATAGTTTTCTCAGATGCTAATGAATTTGAGACTGTATTTGATCAATGCTCTTTTAGCAGACCTCTCGACATTTGTAGAAAACATCAGAAAGCTCAAGATTTCTGGTATTCGTAGGCAATGCTAACATCCTAGTACTGGTCTTCTTCCCAGGCACTCACTTCACTGTCTCTAGTCAAGTGGGGCACTGCTCACTTGGTGCCGGAGCTGATCCATAGAGACCTACAGAGCAAACCTGATGCTGTCAGACCTTTTGACAGGACATTGCCATCTAGAGAAGCTGCTTTTTGGCTCCACAGACCTTTGCCTACAGATATCCTTGCCCCCACTCCTTTGAGTTCCCTCACTGCAGTGCACATATGGAAGGAAGATAGCTCTTTAGAGGTCTATGCTGTTCATACAGCTTTCCTCTCTTGTCTTTGGAAGCAGTCTTGGATTACGTGCCACTGAGACGACTTCTGTGCAATGCAGCACAAAGCTGAATCTCATTGATCTCTGTTTTCTTTAGTGTCCTTTCATATTTTTTAATCTGTACTTTATGGAACCACATTTTAATAATGAAATACATCACTTTGTTTATCAAATTAATGTAGACAGTGACCTAGCCCTCTATTAACATTTGTAATATGCTTAGGTTTCAATTTAGACACATTTGTGTTACCTGCTTAGTAAATTAAGATCCTATAACAGAAAAATTAATCATTCATAGTTATTATTGACATATGCCTTACATATTATAGTATTATCTAATTGGAAATGATATGCATGGGACTATCATAAATTTAGGTATGGCTTAATGCTTAGTGGTACATGCTTTGAAATATTCTAAAGGCATGATGGGTTAAAGGGATGTATAGTTTATAAACTACACATTGGCCATTGATCTTAACCCATTTCTAACTCTTGCAACAATGCAGTCTTAGAGTAGTCTTTGTTCTGCTGTGTATTACGTATTGGTTTATGGTTTATGGATCATTGTTTTACCACTGACAAGTAAAGCGTTCAACCTTTCCAAGTTTGTTTCCCAAAAAATTGCCATGACCATTTTAAGAAGAAAAGACTTATCTGGGGTAAGAGCTCATTTAAACTATCCACATTTGAACAAAATTAACTTTGGCTTCCTCTGTAAATGTTACTGGGAAATCTGTCAGACTGGGGACTTTGCTTTGAGTGATGAATCACTAACTGGATGAAAATATAAATTTCAAATTGACTTGGGACATCATTCAAGACTGGTTGGGATTTCTTCTGTAAAATGCATGAAAAAGATTTCTTAACAATGAATAAATTTACCTTAAAAGCTTAATTAGAATTTGGATTTGGGGACCCATAAAAGAATCATTCTTTAATACTGTTTGGGACTGTGCCTAGATCCATTTATTTTCAATGCTAACTAAAGCCTTAGGGTATATCAAAATATAGTATGGGAAGATGGTGTTATGATTAAGAAATTACTTAAGGAGTTGAGATTTCTGCTCAAGGTATCTCCTAAATCCCTTGCTAATACCATAGATTTCTCATGTGGTCCAACAATGTCATAGATATTTTTTGTGTGCATGGAGTCCATAGCTATAAATCGGAGCTATAACGTTGCCTCTCTGATATATATTAGGAGGATAAATGATAAATCCATTAATATTTTTGTGGTGTTCATGTGGTAGTAGGAAGAAACGTAATTATTAAAAAACAGAATTGCTCAAACATCAACTATAAAAAGCTGTGTTTAGATCTGTTAATTTGAACTGTCTTGCCCAGTTCAAACCAAATACAAACCAGATTTTGCAAAAACACATAATGAAATCTCATCTTCAACTTAGTGTGTTTCATCAGTCTTTTTTTAGTAGCTTGAGTAAAGAGATGATTTAATTTTTTTTGAAAACGAGTGTAGATAGCAGGGCAAAGTGATGTTACAGGAAGATTTCCAAACTCCATGCCCTCATGCTGAAACCTGAGTGCATTTTGGAGAGGACTGGTATGGTGGGCAGAAAGGGTGTGCAGCAAGGCAGCCACTCTTTTCAGCAGCCTTCCAAGTATGGGATAGCACACAGGTATTTCATAAAACAACATGATCCCAAATGCTGTTAACTGACACATTTGCAGAGGAAAAGGACCTTAGGGGTTTTGGTCGACACTTGGCTGCACATGAGCCAGCAGTGTGCCCAGGTGGCTAAGAAGGCCAACAGCATCCTGGCTTATATCAGAAATAGTGCAGCCAGCAGAAGCAGGGAAGTACCCCTGTACTCAGCTCTGGTGAGGCTGCAGCTTGAATACTGTGTTCAGTTTTGGGCTCCTCACTACAAGACTGACATTGAGATGCTGGAGCGTGTCCAGAGAAAGGCAAGGAAGCTGATAAGGGGTCTGGAGCACAGTGCTATGGGGAGTGGCTGAGGGAACTGGGATTGAGGAGGCTCAGGGGAGACCTTCCCGCTCTCTACAACTGCCTGAAAGGAGGTTGTGGCTAGGTCGGCCTCTTCTCCTGGGTTACAGCAGTTGGACAAGAGGGAATGGCCTCAAGTTGCGCCAGAGAGGATATTCAGAATATGGGAATATTAGAAAAATCATCTCAGAAAGAGTGGTCAGGCACTGGAACAGGCTGCGTAGTGAGGTGGTTGAGTCACTGTCCCTAGAGGTGTTCAAGAAACATCTAGATGTGGTACTTAGGGACATGGTTTAGTGAGCAATATTGGTGGTAGGTGAACAGTTGGACTACTTGATCGTGGAGGTCTTTTCCAACCTTAATGATCCTATAATTCTATGATTTCTTCTGCACTGTGACTTGACTGGAGCTGGCCATGTATTTCCAGCAGTCTTGCTTTGTGTACCTCCTGTATTTGCTAGAGAAAAAGTCCTCTCTCGGCATAAGAGAACATTTGCATAGGTGTATATGAACTAGTGCCCTCTTTCTCCATCCATCACTGTCTTCTGGGGCATTTTCTTCACTTCTGGTGGCTCCACACGTCCCCTCTGTTTGTCTTAATGCTTTTTGCCATCCTCAGTAGCAGGGAAAATCTTAAACTCTTGGAGTAGAAACATACGAAGTTGCGCATTTTTGGCAGCCTATTTCCTTTGTTTTTGTAAGCTTTGTGCATTCTTTAGATTTTCTCTTTAGCATTTACCACATCACATTCAAGCTTTCCTTCACTACCTTTAAGCCTCAAGTGCTCTCACTCTCCCCTACATGCATACTCTGCCCAGACTGCCTCTCTCCATGTTATCGCATCCTTCCGTTTTGCTTTTCATCTTGTTCTTTTATATTGTGCTTTCCCTAAGCTGCCTCTGCTGCCTCCAAATTCTTCATTTTCATCCTCTAGACTCTTGTGCCTTGTCTTGCTTGTCATCTGTTGTTTGCGTCTCCAAGGCAAAAACCTTACTCAACTGCATGTTTAGTAAGAATCTGTGTTAAAGAAAAAAAAAAGGGACTCGTTTATAATTATATTAATAAAAAGACATTATTTTTCATAGTAAATTCACCGTTTTTTTCTAATCAATCCAGATGTTGTATAATCAGACAAAGTTTTACTTCTCGTGCTTGTCAATTTCTGAGGTAAAATTGATTGGAGGCAAGAAGAATTGTGTGAGATTTTAAAGAAAAACATAAAATATTCCAAGAAAAATATTTGATAAATTCCTAGCAAAATGAAGAAAATCATTCAAATCCATAACATAATTTTAACTCACCCTAATGACCTGTAATTTCCTTCTTCTGAAATGTGACCACATTACATTAATCAAATTGACATTGTCGTGATATATTACTCTCATTAAAAGGGTGATTCTTTTTTTCTAGTTGGTTTACAATTCAGTATCTATGCAGTATATTTAGTGACAGTGCTGTAGAGAAAATGAGAATTTTGGTGTTTTTTTTTTCCTCTGGCTGAGTCAAAAAAACTTTTGTTAAGATTTGGCATTAATGTCATGCTATATTGTTTCAATATCTAAATGCAGCAATTATTGAATAAGACATATATAATGCTGCATACTGCAACCTTTTTAAAATACACTGCATCATACTAGATCATGCACCAATTTGTTTTATTGACTGCTGCTTGCTTTAAGGTATTGCACTGAAAACTAATTTGAATAAACATTTCTCTTTTTCTTTATGTGGGCCAGATTCATAAACCAAAGTTGATCTTTATAGCCATTTGTTTTTACCAACTCGATAAAGCTTGATAGATCTGTCCCAGTCAGTAATTCAAGTATGCATCCAGCGTGGTTACTGTGCCACGTGATACTCATTCAGGCAGCTAAGCTTTAAAATTTTCACAGGACATTAGATGATTTGTTATTGAATTGAGAAATTTAACTCTTTCTTTACTTTCAGAGATTAAAATTTGTTAACATATTTCTGTGATTGAAAAGATTTCTGCAGTGAATCAAAATTAATGTCCATCTTTCCCTGTCTGACGCAGCCAATAATTGCTTCACAGGACATTTTTGTACCTATATTCTTGCCATTAAATTTCACTGTAGCAAGATAGGTGTGTATCTGATATCTTATCAATCAATTTTCCGTCCGTACAGGTGGGAGGCAAGATAAGAACTAGATTTTGAATTCTGCTTAATAATTCCTTATGTGTGATTGAAGAGACGCTCCTCCATGGGTGCTAGAACAGACTTCTCAACTTTGTTAGACTTCTATTATTATTTATGCAGAGAAAGAATAAATATCATCCGTATTTCTTTTGTATGATGATTAAAGAACTGTGGATTAGAGTTCTTATTCTGTTTTGGTCTCTCTTGAAGATGGGAGAAGTCTATGGAATGAGACAGGGTTTGACATCTTTCAGCAAAGCAACAGAATTACTGTGTGTTTTTATGATGCAACTTGCAAGCAAAGAATATAGTTCATTGTAGTATACTCCAATTACATTGAGCATGCTACCTTCAATATTTGTGGGAATTCATGAGAAACTCCTGGAACTGAAAGTTTACAGTAAGTCTACAGCATTACTCCATGCTAACATGAAATTGTTGAGATTCCTTCAAAAGAGATTATCTTCTGTTGATCGTCATAAAAATGGTGGAGGTAATCCATGTATGTATTATGTTTCTTGCATTAATGTTCAAGAACCATTTAGGAATGAGGTACTACTCTGCCAGGCAGCGTGCAAACAAAGAATACCAGATAAACCCTATCCTGATGAATTTACGTAGTAAATCACTAGGATATTCTGAGGGACAGAGCATGCAAGAGTGTGATAACTGCAAATACTGTCTTAGCTCTATGATTGATTGATTTCATTTTATTAAACTGCATGTTAGTGAAGACTTGTTTTTCTCTCTGAAATGTCCACTATAAATATGTTTAATCAAGGAAAGGGAAGTAGAATGAGAAGACAAGTGTGCCTGACATTGACAGAAATCCTGTTTGGAGAAATTGTTCAGGAACAGTTCATCCATGTGAAAATATGATCCTTGTAAGACTGCCAAGGTCATTGAGGCCTATGGTGATCTGATGAGTAAATGCTGGTCACGCCTGGAGGCAGCTTTAGCTTCTAAGCCCAATTCTTCAAAAAATGTAAAACAGTTTTACCGAAAAGAATGTTTGTCATTAGCCTGTCAAGGCCATTTCCTCCCTGTTTGTTTGGTGCCCTTTTCAACAGCCATATTCCTCTTTATGTACCTGTCAGCTGTCCTAACTACATACAAACGCCAGAAAGGGCTGGTCCTGGTTTGCATTCTGCCATTTGGGAGGAGCACTGCTGCCTTGTGGGATGTAAAGATGTGCTTACAGAGCTCTTTTTAATGGCAGATCAGCAGCAATCTCTTCCACTAGCCCACTGTGGTTGGTATGCCAGTATTAATGGGTACTCCCAGAAGACTTCAGCACTGTGGCCTCATTGTTGATCTATCACATCCTGATGCTGGAGTGAAAATAGGTGGTCGTTCCAGATATTCATATTTTTTTGTAGAAACAAACCAAAGTCTTTAATGAGAACAGCACGAGGTTTATTAGAAAGATTAATCCTTTCATAGCTGGTCCTCCACCATCCCTGCTGATTTGAGATCAGCCATGGGCATTATGGAAGTCCCTGAAATATTTGGTGCAACTTGAATGCACCTGCTTCTCTCTGAGACATATTAGGTACAAGCAAACAGTTCATAAAGAACATTTTGTTCACCACAACTTCCGAAAAACCTTACTGCTCTTAATTTGGAGCAAATGTGTCTTCATTCTCTAGTATACCATGATGTTTGAATTCACATATGATTTAACATCCCTTCAGCATTCATATTTTCTTTGATCCCCTTGCTTATTAAAAAATGCAAATCTAAATTGTATCTTATTAATGTGCTTCTTTGTGTTAAAGCTGTGGGGGGTTAAAATCCCAGCTTTGGTAATGTATTTGGATTTTTAATGTGCAAAGTGAGCTAGACTTTCTGCAGGCCATGTTTTCTAATCAGCTGTTATGAAAAAGACTTTTATTGTGCTTCTATTTCTTGCTGTCATGGAATTTACAGAAATAAAGGGAGCAACGTCTTTATTGTTATACAAAAATATTTTCAATCATGGATAGATATCCTTATTAATTTGATGCAGTTTCTCAAAACTGGCAATGAGGAATCTTGGATAGAAATTTAGAAAGATACATTTTTTAAATATACAAGAGCCTTTTTGATCCTTGATTTCTGCTAGAGACTATTTTTTTTGTCATGGACCTAGGACCTTGTTTTTTTAGTATTAATCAGTAGTCACTCATTTGTCCAGTTAAATATAGTAGTTTTGAGGTACTGAATACATCCTTTCGGCATAAAAAAAAAGGAAGAAAGAAAATGCTTTAAAATTACTGATGCATTTAAAGCCATTAAACTGCTCCTTATATTTCCTTTTTGCACAACTTGACCTATCCCTTTGCCCTAGTAAAAGCTTTCTCTGCTTGTTTAATGGCTTTTTTTTCTTAGCGTTACTGCTTGTTTTTTGAATTGCTTCTTATGCATCTGCTTAACTTGTTGGGGATTTGGGTGGATCACTGTGATTTAGAATTATTCATTGTATAAAAATATTATAGCAAAATATAAAACACCTGTGAGACTGGCTAAAAGAAAGTGTGAACATGTTAAGCTTCATTTCATATAGTACCATATTACTTCTTCATAGCTTAATTTGCAGAATTTCATTTGTAGCAACCTGTATGTATGAGCTGAGCTTTTAGAGCAGCAGCCCAATAGATGAGAATTATAGAATTATTTGGATGAAGAAAACTAGCAAAGGTGAGAAATTATTTTATTCTTCTCAAAACAACAAAAATCACTTCAGAATTATATTTAGGAAGCAAATAAGAAAGTTTTGTGAAGGTTATGTTTCTGTTGAAGCAGCTAATCTTTTTTTGTTTTTGTTTTTGTTTTGTTTTGTTTTTCTGTAATAGCTGCAATTTAGGACATGCAAACCCACTGTAAATTGAGGATTATAATTAATTGTGCTTCCTTTACTTTTCTCTTCCTTCTCTTACTGATTCTGAAGCCTGTGGGATCCAACTGTGGGATCAAGATGGCTTAGTCTATCATAATGTGGAGTGAATACCCTGCTATTGAGCTCATTCTAAGCTTTTACAAACTCTGAGTTGGTGGGAATGCTTCTAAGAGCCGTTCTAACATATTAGCTCTATCCCAGTACTTCAATTTGCATTGAAAAGAATTACTGAGTAGGAATGGACAAAGTGATTCACCTAGCAACCTTATCTCCACTGCTTATAGCAGGGCTTCAAATTCACGAGGACTGCTCTGAAAGCAATGCCTCCTATTTTGTTATGTTGGCCCACAATGTCAGAGGTGGATGTTGGTGGTATGGCAGCAGAGATTGAACCTTCCTGCCAATATTCCATTACATTTTATTGCTGTGTGACAGATGGCAGCAGAGGGGCAGTCTCACAAAATGATGTCTGACATGGGAGTGCATATGAAGCAAAGGTATGGAATTGAATTCCTCCATGCAGAAAAGATGGCACCCATTGACATTCATTGATGTTTGATGAACTTTTATGGAGACAAAGAGTGAATGTGAGCACAGTGAGGCAATGAGTAGTCCATTTCAGCAGTGGCGACAGCGATGTGAAAGACAAGCCATGTTCCTGATGGCCATGCACAGCTGTCACACCACAAAATGAAGAGTGTCTCAATCAGCTCATCTGCATGAATTAGTGGATTACAACCAGGGAACTGTGTACACAGCTGGATATCAGCTTCAGTGCATTGGAAATGATGGTGGCAATGTTGGAATATTCCAAAGTTTGCACCAAGTGGGTCCCCTGAATGCTTACACANATCTCTTGAGGTCCCTTCCAACCCCTGCAATTCTGTGATTCTGTGATTGCCTATCTTGGCTGGATTGTCCTACCACACCCATCATATAGTCCGGACTTCATGCCTTCTGACTTGCATTTGTTCAGGCCAAGATGGACTGCATGGGCAACAATTTCCTCGAAACAATGCTATCACAGCAGCTGTGAAACAATGGGTCACCTCTGCTGGTGAAGATTTTTACAAGCACAACATACAGGCTCTTGTTCATCACTGGCTAAAATGAATAGCTAATAGTGATTACTACACTGAAAAATAGCGTTTTGCAGCAGAGAATTTATCAAATAGTGTTCTTGTGCTCTTTGTAGCTGTTGTAGATTCCATGGAAATAAATACGTATTACTTTTGAAGTGAGCTACATATAGTTGGGGTGTTAATTAGCTCCTCTAGTCCAGTTGTTTTCACATATTTTCCTGTACAGTTAGAAGAGACCCTATTGTATGTAAGGCTAAACAAACCATTTGGTTTTGTTGAGGACAGAAGCTGTGAAAAGGTTCCTTGCTGAACTGATTGTAAAACACACATCCTTGGCTTGCCGGATGAGCACTGTAGATCATGACCATCTTCACTGTACTTCCTGTAGGTTAGGTACTATCTTTGCTGTGGGCAGTCAGTATTTGTGCNGGTCACCTCTGCTGGTGAAGATTTTTACAAGCACAACATACAGGCTCTTGTTCATCACTGGCTAAAATGAATAGCTAATAGTGATTACTACACTGAAAAATAGCGTTTTGCAGCAGAGAATTTATCAAATAGTGTTCTTGTGCTCTTTGTAGCTGTTGTAGATTCCATGGAAATAAATACGTATTACTTTTGAAGTGAGCTACATATAGTTGGGGTGTTAATTAGCTCCTCTAGTCCAGTTGTTTTCACATATTTTCCTGTACAGTTAGAAGAGACCCTATTGTATGTAAGGCTAAACAAACCATTTGGTTTTGTTGAGGACAGAAGCTGTGAAAAGGTTCCTTGCTGAACTGATTGTAAAACACACATCCTTGGCTTGCCGGATGAGCACTGTAGATCATGACCATCTTCACTGTACTTCCTGTAGGTTAGGTACTATCTTTGCTGTGGGCAGTCAGTATTTGTGCTGTCTTGTTTCCCACTGCTGAGACTCCATTCAGTTTTGTTGTGTTTCTTCAGCAGTATCACTTTCCTGTAGCTGTAGCCTTGATCACTGTTGTCCTAGCTCAAATAGGTTGCCCGTATTTGAGCTAGGACGCAAATATGGTCTCTTCTTGTTGACCAGAAGAGAGATTAAGACAGATTTCAACATCATTCCCAGGACGATAGAAAAGCAGGTAAGCTGTTTCATGCATTTGAGATTCAGTAGGTCCTTATTTTATTTATTGTGCAAGAAGGCGATGGGGTAACTGATGGTGGGTAGGTTATCCTACTGTGGTGGCTTTGTGGTCTCCTGAATAAGGACAATTTGGTCATAGCTTGGGGATTTGAAGCACTCGAGATGTGAGCGCACTCTACAAGATCCTCTTTTTGCTATAGGTGACTTTAGTTAATTTGCATGAAAAGACTATCTAATTATATGTTCAATCACACATGAAACAGAATACTGATAAAATTTTGTCCACCTCTCTTCTGTTTCAGTCTGTTTTCAGAGATTTATCAGAATGCTTCTACTTTTCTGCGCCACTCTGGTAACACAAAGTCACCAGAAGTCTCAGCTGAGGGGAAAGTTTGTTTCATTCCCTAATGTAGCAAAGAAACAAGGGAAAACTGCCCATGAGTACCTTAGGGCTCACTTCCTGTGTCTGTTTATTCCTCGATGATCTCTATGTATTGGAGGAGAAAAGAGATTACTAACTTAATAATTCTCTATTCATATAAGGTCATCTAAAAAGTATTCAACATAACTGAGCAAGTAATTTAGGAAGGCAGTTTTAAGATATTTGACCTGTTATATACAGTGTTTTACCACATGACATGGCACAAAAAATTAGTTAAAGGTTTATATTTCCATTTTGGTTTCAAGTTCAATGATTTTTTGAACAGAAAGAAAGAAAAACACACAAGAAATTCACTTTAGAGTACTTGAACAAGCTGAAGCTCTCGTTAAAGCATTAATAATAGTCTTTGAGAACTCACAGAAGAAAGAGAAGATCCCAATGGACTGTGGAAAAACTAAGATAGTACCTATCTTATTAAAAATAAATATATATATAACTACACACATATACATACATACACCATCAATAAAATAAACCTAGTAAAAAGGGTGGCTCAGGGAATTGCAGTTCAGTTCCTGAAGTCAGTATGTGGAAAGATGATAGAACAGAGTATTAAAAAAAATTGATTTAAAAGCATCTAGGGGATGTAAGGTTATAAGGAGGGTCAGTGTGGATTCATTAAGAACAAATGTCAGAGCAGTCTAATATCCTCTGTGACAGAGTAATTGTCAATTGGTCTGAATTGTAGAATGTGATGTTTAGGTTAGATATTAAGAAAATCTAAGAATAACTAGGCATTGGACCTAATACGTTGGAGTCTGTAGTATCCCGCGAGATATATGGAAAGATGTTTTGCAAAGGATGGGCTTAGTTTGGCTTGCCACAAGAGGTTGAACTGGACAGCTGTTACAGTCCCTTTCAGGCTCGAATTCCGCTGAACTTAATAAGATTTCATTGCACAGTGGAGGTTTGAACTGCTTAGTAAAATATTTGACAAAGATTTTTCTGAATTGTTCATTAGTATTAGCAGGAGGAAAACATAACACTTTTTTTCTGCCATTTTGTATGGAACTTAAAATGAGATATTTTGCTCACACAGTTACATACAAAATATGTATGTACACTAGACTCTCAAGTAGAGAACTTTCATCTACAAGCTGTTCTTCATGTTCAGTTATGTATTTTTGTAGTGACTCTCCACATGCAGGCCAAAGTATTATTTCCAAATATCTCTTTAAATCAGCAGACTTCTGTGTCTGTATGGAGCCTGTTGGGTGACAGTGAGATGAGTATGTCTGCAGGAGCTCTGTCTACATGGATCAGATTACAAGATCATTTACTGGTTTAATCCATTTTTAACTGGACTACAAAAAAAGAAAAACACCTCTGTTTGTACAATACATTTCATTTTTTCTAGCATTGATGCAGAAGGCCCTGAAATACAAAACTACTGTGTCACAGATTCCCACAGGTGAGATTTTTGCTTTTGCATCCTTTCTTTATGCAAGAGCATAAAAACATGAACTATATATCGATTGTATGCAGCTAAAATACAAAACAAAGTTTTGCTTTAATCTTCACTGTTACAGTTATCTCATATTCCTCTTGTAAAATAATGAGTAGAGACGCACCCCATTTGGCTTAAACCAACAGATCTACATCCAGTTAATTTGTAAATAAATGTGGGTTTCTGCTATTGATATTTCTTGATTCACACCAAGTAGTTATATTAATACTGAAACATTATTAATCAATAGGTAGCTCTTTAAAGATACATCACTAAGACTAGCCAATTACCTTTAAGTATATATCAAAGGCGACAGAGCAATTTGACTTAGCTCGTGGTCCATTAGAGAGTTCCAAACATTTTAATTATAAATATATCTTTTTCTGCAGTGAAACTTACAAGGCAAATTTAAATTTCTTATACTGACCTCAAAAAATTAAAAAACCTCTTTCTTCAGTTTTTTAGTTTCTTTTCCTTCAGGAAAGTACGAAAATATGCTTATATTCATCTCAGTCTCCTGAACTAAAACTAAATAATCTGTGTGTTGTCTAATACTATTTTGAAGATAGTCTGCTCTGTAAGGTGACAATAATAAGTTGTAAAGAGATCACGTCATTGAAGCATATAGCTCTGTTTCGTTTTATAACAGTAATTAACTCTATTGACTTTCAGTGAAATTGCATTATTTCACCCTCTACCAAAGGAAAATCTGACCAAAGCATATAATCTACCGATAAATTCCCAGAAATATTTTCTGTATTCAAAGAAGATAGGCTGTAATTTTGGCGGGTTTTTGTACCTTGCTGAAAGTTTAAATACCTATTTGAAATGTAAAACCTGCTGTGACCATTTATGGAGTCACAACTGATGCTTCTGCTTTAGGAAATGTAGGAATGTGTTGGTTGAAGTAGTGTATTGCATTGTATTTCATGATCAGATGAGACAGTATATTTTCCTTTGAGATTGTCATACTATTCTTCATATAAATTTCTTTAAGTAATCTATTTCCTCGCTGGCTCATGTCCCTTGACAATTATCCAGCATAAGCAATCTACATGGAATAGTGTGAGGTTTAGCTGATTGTCATTCAATGCAAGTGAAATCTTAAGGTGAACATTAGTCACTGTTTTAGACATGTTAGCTTGAAGTGGAAGCAGTCAATTATAGACTAGAGGCTTTATGGCTACATTATTACCATCATACTATTAGGTTTTCGGCAGTAGCATTCTGTTTGATCGATCTGTGCCAAGACATTGATGGATAGCTTTGTTCTTCAAATGTCAAATATGTGGGACTTTTGTACTTTATTTATTTACTCGTACACTACTACACTGTGAATATTTCTCCTTTCTCCATAATTTTAGCTTTAGCAGATATTCATGATTCATTTTATTTGAAGTTTTAATGTTGATTTCAATAACATTCTTAATGCTTTTTTCTTATGTTTTTGAATTTCAGAGTAACACATAGTATTGTATTAGATATACGCTAGTTGAATCTGTGAAAATATCACAGTTGTATGAGGCCCTTGGAGATCAAGAGTTGCTGCTGATGGAGAAATGCACCTGCTACACCTCAAGTGCATGGTGCTATTATCCAGTGCGTAGTGAATTTGGAGGTTCTCCTTAGTAGTCTCTCCTTAGTTTTGTGTGTTGTGCTTGTTCTGTGGATTGGGCATTTTCTTCTTTACCATTTTATATCTTTTTCAGAACACACAATAATTTTAGAACATTGCTAGCCTCAAGATGTACCTTCAGTTAAGGTCACAGGCCTTAATCTGGTTACTATTTGTTTAACTAAGTATAAGCATTTGTAACTATATTCAAAAGTAAAAATACTATTGACACTAACCAATATGTATGTGAGCATACCCTTTTTTAGTTTTGATGGAAATGTGTGTAAGTGCACTTGGAAACAAACAGAATATCTACGTACGGTGCTGTTATTCTCCCATCTCCAACAGAACTGAGAAGAAAATCCTTCTCGGCCTGTTTACGAGGAATACAGGTTCTAAGTCCTTGAACTGTTTGCCAGCATTTTTCTTAGTGGTACTGATTTCATTCCTTGAGGAAAAGAGAGTGGAAAAAATGGGAAATGGAAACTTGCCAAAGTTTTCTGCTCAGTCTGGTTAAGCACCAAGGTTTTCAGAGAGAAATTAGCAATACCATGGTTCACCCATCCTGAATGGCTTCAGTGATAATCAGAAAATCAGAGCAACTGTCCTAAACTGGAGCCATGTTTTATGCAGGGTGGTTCAGAGAGCTGTGGTCTCCATGTTACCTCATTGTACAGTGACCAATGTACTCTGTTATATGCCAGAGGAATGGCATATTAACTACTGCTGTATAAATATAGCACACGGTACAGTTGCTGTCTCAGCAACACTGTACTGGCTGCACCCCAAGTGAAGTGAATGTGATTAATATTGTTAATGCTGGTGCTCTGTGTTTCACAAGCAGCCATTTAAGCCAGTACTGCATGAGTATCCCGGCAGGATGGGAGTAGCGTTGTTGTCAGAGTCGCAGTTTGAATTCCTGACAGGAGTAGCTCTTTTTGCCTGATCAGGAGTGTTAATGCTGTAAAAAAAAATATTGATTTTGGTAATTGTTACCATTTTGGTTACAGGTGGATTATACACTCTTGCTTCATCCCTTCTTCATGTCCATTCAGTGCCTCTTGGGCAGCATTACTGGTGCTGGATGGCTGTAATTCCCCACTCCAGATCTGGCTGCAGTTCAGTAGTGCATGTGTCTGTGCAAGTGTGTATATGAAGTCACTCTGAATAAAACAGGCTATTTGAATGAAAATGATGTTGGCAGTCAACTTAGACTCAATCCTCACTAGTTAGGAGGATATTCATTTTACTTTAGTGCTTAAAAAACATTGAAATAATTAATTTTTGTGTAACACTTTTTCTCTTTCAGATGTTTTTACTTTGCTCCTATGTACATATGCGTTCATGCATTTGTAAACATGTGCACTAAATAAAAGCCCATGTATTTTATGTGTATGTTGGAGTTAAATACGGAGCCATGGAGAGTGTAAGCTGATTTCCAGTTCATGATAGCTCTTACTAAAATGCTTAAGTTGATTTAAACGGGTCTAAAGGACAGGCTGAATTGGGACATAAAACCTAGATCCAGAATTTATTGAACCTTGATCCAGAGTTTATTGGATCAAGTGGAATTTGAAGCACAGTGTTCAGTACTAGACGCTATGTAACAGACAACTGAGACATAGGGGCAGCATCTCAAAAAAGAGACATGATTGCTATGAAGTTAAAATCATTAGATTTTTTCAGGAAGATCTACATTTTTACATGTGAAAAAATAGATAAATTGGACATTTGTAAAAGATGGTAATGGTAAACCCGACTAGCTCAGGGAGAGGATTCAGCAGAGAACAGGGTAAAGAGAAGAACACTGAGGGCAAAGCAGAAGGTAAGTGGGTGTCACATATGTGGCATAAATGGAAGTGAAACGGATCTAGAGAAGACAGTAGGGAATGCTGTGGTCTAATTTATTAAATAACATAATGATTACAAGTTAATAAACCCCCAGTTGTATGTTGGTAAGTGACATACATCATACACAGCTGCCTTACCTTCATTTTGTGCTGCTTTATCTTCTGCACACACACTAGGATAGTGACCATTATTAACATTATTAAATCTGTAAGTCAGTATAATTTAAGTTACTTATTTCCAAAGTATCCTATTTCCTCTGTTCCATTAAGTGCACCTGCCTCAATGCACACTTCTCCTTGATCATTGGCTTTTGAAGTCTCAGCAATGAGTCTTAAGATGAAGCGAGCAGCAGCTCAGTGACTGCAGCGTATGTAAGCTTCCTGAAGCTGATCCACAGTGACCCCATGAATAGACAAGTTACCAGGGCTGCTGTCTTCCCATTGTGGTACATTTATTTGTATTCAACAGAGTTGCATTGGGACCAACTGGTAGAGAAAACAAGAGCAGCTGGTGGCGGATTAACAGGCTGAGGTTATTGTTTGGTAGATAGGACAGATAACTGCCCCAAATGGTTTTCAGTAGCAGTAAGGAAAGGGGAGTGAATTGGCACCTTCACAGCTGCTGTGACTCTTGCTTTTCACTGACTCTATTGCTCTCTCTGCTGCCATGATGGCAACCTTTGCCCCACCCCTACTGCTGCTGTCACTAATTGAGCATCTGCCCTGTTTCTGTTACTGCTGCTTGCACTGTGATTTTAGTCTCTTCTTTTACTTGTGCTCATGTACTTCTGCCATGACCTCAGAGACATGTGTCTACTTGATAGGAGTTGCAGGAGAGCTTTAGAGTAGGTAGGGCTTTTCACTTGTGCCAGAGAGTCTTTTCCCCAGTCTCTGCTTTCCAGTGTTTCCTAATTTATCCCATCAGCTGCTGTTGTCAGATTCAATTCACAGTCACTTCTCCAGCCCTCTGTGCTCTCTTGATTTTCCTTCCAAAAGAATAATACTATAGAATAAGCAGGATAATTTTTCTACTAAGGTTTTATGTACGGTGACTCTTTTTTTTTTTTTTTCAGGTTATAGCCATCAGGAGCAAGCTGCTGTCATAGATAAGCTAATATATACTCCTGCAGTAGACAGTCAATGCGTGTAAACCATCCCTACCTACACTGGTATTGCTTGAGGCTGGAGTAAGTTATGCTTCAGCAGCTCTTGAATTAACAGGTTTTGTCTGTCTGTAGCGATCTCCTGAGTACAACTAGTATGGTAACTCTTCGTGAGTGGATTTAGTAGTATTCTCCATTTTATATCAAATCTAAGAATAAAACAGAATAAGTTTAGATATCTAGAAAACATGATTTATGAAGAAAAAATGAATAGATTGGGGAAGAATAGCTTAAAAGAATGAATAGGAGAGTGACAGTCTAAGAAACTAAAAAGCCATTGCTAAGAGGATAGAAGCAAAGTCGAGAAAGAAACAGTGGGACTGAGTTACGAGAAGTGATAGCTAGATTAGATATCAGGAAAAAGATTTAATGGGAGGTACTGGATAGCTATGTAGAAAGGCTGTGGAGTTATTGAAAAGCAGATTAGATCATAGGTTATGTGAATAGTTGAGATGGCAAGAGACCTTTGGAGGTCGTCCAGACCCCACGCCAATTTCCATCCTTCATGGAGCTCTCCTATCCAAAGTATATTTTTCCAATTTGACTGTGAGGATAATGTGGGAGATTGTATCGAAAGACATGCTGAAGTCAATAAGAATTGACACTCTGTCCACTGAACCAGTCATATAAATGTAGAAGGCAGTCAGGCCTGATTTGTCTTTGGTAAATCCATGGTGACTGTTCTTAATCACCTTCTTGTCCTTCATGTGACTTCATGGAGAGGCTTGTTCTATAGTCATCCCCACAACTGAAATTAGGCTCACACACCTGATATTTTATGTATCCCTTGTTTGCCCTTTCTGAAGATGTTTATGACATTAGCTTCCTGTGATTGCCAAGACCTTATGAGAAGGAGGTCAGCGATATTGGCCAGATCCTTCAGCACTTTGGTATGCATCCACTCTGGTCCTATGGACTTGGTTATGTCTAAGAAATCATCAGTCAGGATTTGTGCATGTATAGTTCAAATTGAAGGCTTTCTCAGTCCTTTTCTTGTTGCACCAAACAGTATTCATATTCCCATCTGTGACTCCTTTCCCTTTGGTTCACCTACTACTCTTTCTTTTGATGTTGAGATGGTGTGATTTTGTATGTGCTTTTTATGTGTTTACTTCCCCTATTTTAACAGCTTTATTGCTTAATGAAGAAAGCAATACTGAAATATACAGCTTTATTAACAATGCAGTTCTTGGCATGTAAGTGGAACACTAAAACGTGTTAGAAAATTTCAAAATATTGGATTTCAAAACAGACCCTATATTTACATTTTATAGCACATTTTATGGGTGAAACTGAAATAGGACAAGCTACAGGAAAGTAATGTTCAGAAACAGAGTTTTCTATTGTCAATGTATATTTATTTTATTGAAATGATATGTCTAAAAATTCCTGTCACTAATTTGAAATCCAGTTTTAAAGTTTTTTTTCTAAAAGATATTTGGAAATTTGGCTTGGGCCTCTGTGGAGGTTCATTTCCTTTTAGTATCTTTACTTTTTTCATCAAGTGTCTTTGTCATCACACTGAGCTTAGAAATCTTAAAAACAGCCTTAAGTTTGACTAAAACATTTGAATTTTTTCTCATACTTACTAATACATGTATATGTAGCTTTCTTCTGAAATGAGACAAGAAGCCAAATAGTACTGAAACGTTTTATGTACATATTAAGGAGATTATATAAATGTGTCTGTATTCAAATACATATGAAAGATCTAAGCCATCTTTATGTAAGTATGTACTGTGCTTTCAGTGTGTATAATTGTAGAACTCTGATTTAGTGCACTAGTGTACAGACAGCAAAATAGGCCAGGAGAAAGCATTAAAAAAAGCATTAAAATGCTCTTTTAAAATCTCATGTTGATTTTATCTTCAGCAACATGAAGCTAGTGTGGTTAGAAAAAATACTATCTTTGGGGCCAAAAACCTTTCCTCATCTGAAATATGTGGTTATTTCAAGATTCTGTGTCATAGCTACAAGCATATCTGGCCCCTTCTTTTCTGTAGCTGGCATTTCTTCAGGAAAAAAGCAGTTGTTAGTGAGCAGAGAGAGGACTTCGGAATTTCCTGCACTCCTGCTGTGTAGATTCAAATGCTAAGTTTAAATAATGGATGAACCTAAGATTATTATAATTGATCATTGTATGATTTATATGGAGTAATTATAACTAGGTTGAGAAAGAATTTTCAAAAGCTAGTTTCCTGGTAGCCAGAGCCATTAAATAACAGTGTGCTGCCAAAACAAAAATTAGGTGGGAACGTAGCCACAGAGTTCAGAATGTCTGATTTATAACTACCCTTGTGATGACAGTATCAGTGGTATTTTCTTATTAGGAACAGTAAGAGCTGTTTGAATTGTTTTCCTTATCTCTCCAACAGAACTTTGCATTGTTTTAAGCTTGGTCAAGCATAATAACTGGAAAACTGCAAAAGTCTAATGTATAACAAAACTAAAAGGTGCAAGAGGTTGAAAAGGTTAATTAAAAGTGTAATGATGGCATTTACTGAGACAGTCCAATTAATCACTTTATTCCAGCAGTCATGTGATACAGAAACCATTGCTACAGATAACTGATTGCTAGTCTGTGCATACGCTCTGTTCGTTAAAATCTGTATTTTTTTCAAAAGCTTTTGCTTTTAAGCCAATTTTATTTATCTGAAAATGTTTTTAAATAGTGCTAATGTTTAACCCTATATCCTTGCATAATACTCTTCATCTAATCTCACACTGAACAGTAGGGGTGCATTGCCCCCTTGGTACCTGTAGTCTTACAGCCCCAGGGGAGGTTTGCTTGCAGCTTAATGGGGTTGTAGGTATAGAAGAAATAAAGCACTAGAAATACATCATTATGTAATGTGATCTCTCTGAAACAGTGTATATGACCAACAAAGTGAATTCTCGTGTGTCAACAAGCACATTTAAATGTAATTTTTACCACGTCAACTGGAAAAAGACAAAAAGAACCTTGAGGGATCAATTACAAGGGTCATAACCTTGTATTATCTGATTTGCTATAATATTCACACAAGCTTTATTGGAATGGAACATAAATTTGAAAAATAGTGAGATTAGAACGGGTTGCAGTGCTAGAGCAAAGAGCTAGAAGCTTTCTCCTGGCTTATTTTGCTGGGGCAGCACTTTAGAGGGAGCCCATTATAAGCAGGAGAATAGTAGTTATGTTAACACGGTAATTAATCAAGTCCGAGGAAAAGAGGAAACAAGTTGTGAATTCAATTCTGCAGTAATAAAAAGAAATGCTGAAAGTTACCCTGTAAATTGGCATGACTTTGGTAAACAGTCCCTCACTGTGTCTTGAGAACTGCATGCAGTAAATCACTTCTCATGGCAACCGTGTAGGTTTGAATATTTTCGGTTTTATTCTGTATTGCTCTGTGTGCTAGTTCCTTTCCAATTCTGTTAACTTACTATTTAGCTAATAATAAAACACTGAATGGTATAACATGAGAGCATTTGTAGTAACACAGTTCCACTGTGAATATTTCAAGGGGAAATTAATTAGAAGAACTCAGCTGAAACCGTGGCGATAGCCTTCCCCATCACAAAACCAGTCTCTGACTCGATACAGAGCAGGAATTGTGTATGGAATGACTGCAGATCTCTGCTCCACAAAAGAAGTATATTCTGTATATGGTCCCAGTCAAGCATAATCCGTCCCTAGTGATAACGCAGTGTAGGTACATTAAAAAGACCTTTACACTCTACAACTCTTTGGTGTAGAACTGAAATCCTTCATGCAGTAATGTGAGAAACAGTGACTTTACACTCTACAACTCTTTGGTGTAGAACTGAAATCCTTCATGCAGTAATGTGAGAATCAGTGACTGCGTCCATTTCCAACAGTTGTTTAGCAGCCTCTGATTTTATTCATACATTTCTGCTTTCTATGTGAGACACTTTGGACAGAAGTAAAAGTAGCATTAAAGAACCAAATTCTTGTGAGTTAGATTATTGAAAATTCAGAATAACTCCAGTGAATAACATTGATTTAACTATGCTGGCATGAATATAATCCAAAGCTGCCATCCTCAGTACCACATAGAAAATTAGGAATCCTGGCATAACCTTTCATTGCATTTGTAATAGAAAGGAAAGGTGATAGATCAGGATATTTGTGCGAGTGAAGACAAAGAATTTAAGCAGCCAAGCACGATGTTATTAACACTGGGGAGCAGGGTTTCCTTTCCCTTCTGACTCTCTTGGGACAAGAATTTGAATCAGTTCATTATAGGGTTTCAGGACTTTCCACTTTCTTAATCTATATGTTCAAGTAGATGTACCTCTGCCAACCCATTGGGCTTCAGCCACTGCAGAGTTATCTGTTCTCCGTTCCTTCCCAGAGAAGACAGAAAGTACCAAAGGAAATCTTCAGACATTATTTCTCCCCTGTTTCATCAGCACATATCTGGCAGAAGAGCTTTCTTCTGCAGTCTTTGCAGTGTCTGTTAAATGCACCAGCAAACGGTCAACTTAAGGTAGCAGGATCTAACTCTAAATAGAGAGAGTCCTGCTAAGTTTTAGAGCCCAGATCCAGCGGTGAACTGTGACAATGGAAAACAGCACGTAGCGCATGTGTCCCTTTTAGAATTAAACATCCAGGAACAGAGCAAGGGATGTGTTCATGTGTGTAAATGTCAGAAGCCCCTGCTTCTGGATGGTGTCTAAGACTTCTGGAAAGGTGCACAGAATCCTTACAAAGTTCACAGGATATTCTGTATGAAACAACAGCAACAACAAACCTGCACAGGAAATACAGAAACTGGGATGTGTTGGAAGCCCTTGGACCTGAGGAGCTGGATTTGTAGCCTCAGGCACCACATGCATCTGTCCACACAGCAATCAGTGTCTGTGCCTGGGAACGGAGAGCTCCGTGGAAGCAGGACTCAGTCTGCTTTTACAGGACACCTAGCATGGTGCTTTATTCACTGAGGAGTGATCAGAACAGTGTTTGAGGAAGTGGGAGGCATGTGCTCTGTACTCTTCTCTATAGATTTTCACAAAGCCTTGGAGAGGACTCTGTGGGCTTAAGAAGAGGACAAATTGTGCTATAGCAAGGATTACTTTGTTTTTTAAGGGATTAGATGAAGAAAATGCAAGCAGAGTCATGTCTCTGCAGACTTGCAATTAAGGCAGTCATCTTCAGGGAGGGAGTCCTGGTTTCCAGTCATTGCCTTTGTACAGAGAAATAACTCTCTTTCCTGGGCACTGGCCAGACCCAGCAATTTGCCTCCCAGGGAGAGCTCTTGTTCTGGGGCTGAAGCATCACTCTGTCTCTGGAGTTTGCAATATGTGCTGTTTCCTGTGCACCTTCCTGAGAATACCCCCTAGTGAGGTGGTTTGAGAACACTTACGGGAAATGAGAAGAGTGGTTCTGAATATCCATGTCAAGGAAGGCAAAGTCTCTGAGATCCTCACTGTTGATTCACCAGTGAACTCTCATAAAAACAAAGGCCAGAGCATTTTGAAGAAAGAAGAAAGACATCAGTCACAGCAGTTGAGTGATGAACACTTCCAAATCGTGTCTTTTGGTTTATACTAAGCAATGTTAACGTTCGTGATCTCTGCAGTGCTTGGATTTGGGATTAGAAATAATTTTTCCATTAAAATAGTAGTTTATTTGAATCTACTAAGATACAGATAACAATATTGCCCATGTTTTCCTTATTTGTTTAATCTGCTCTTCTTACAAAGCACAAGTATTTGGTGAGTCCCATAGCAGCACTTTTGTTAAATTGGGATCATGGTTCTCCCCCTTATCCTGGTCAGGTTTTAGTTCCTATGTGTGATATTCTGCACCTGCTTTAGAGTAGGCCCATACCCATATGGTCACCTCTATCCCTTCGCAATTTTGCCTTCCATCACATTAACATTTACTTCTCTTTTTACAGCACTCCCTGCACTAAATACCCTAGAAAGCCTACTAATACTAATTACTTGCAAATAGTAGTTGTAATTTTAAGAGCAACCTCAGTAAATTGCTTTTTATGTACTGTAAGAAAATTGAAAACTGTGTCTATTCTGCTGTTTACTATGGGTGTTATAGAACAAGTAATAGTCCTTCCATCCTACCATGTAATGGGAGCGTGAATAAGCTCCCAGTATTTTCTGAGAATCCCTTTGTGTGCCACATGGGGTTGAGGAGACAGCCACAGGCTTAGTAGGTACAGAACTGAAATAGAAATGGAAATGCAGGAAAGATGAAGGTGAAGTGACTGTGAAAGAGAGCAAATCATAAGAAAGATCACACAGGGCAGAGGGAGCCCTATTAAAACTTCAGAAGCATCTCTGCTTAAAAGCATTTGGCTTCTTTCTGTGATTTTATCAATGTCTGACTGGGGGCTTCAGTCCTGAACTGCTGCAGCTGTAAAAAACAATGGGCCAGTGTGAGGGGTTTGGGGAAGTGAGATTTATTAGTGCTTGCAGGTTTTACTATGATACAGGGCTCATCACTAAAATATATCAGAAAATGTCTCACCTTGTGTGCAAATATTCTAGGCACAGTAGCATTGCTGGGAGATGGTGATCCACACAGAAGTTAGGGTCTTTCAGCCAGTTGTTGCTGCCCCAGAGTTTCTGTGCTTGTTGTACAGCAAGCTGGGGGACATTCTTAGGCATCCTCACTTTGTGTGTGTGCAGCTGCTTTCTCACCCAGGCTCCTGGCTCTGACTGGGTTGTGCTGTGACTGCCTTGCACAGCAGCAGGCTGGTGTCCAGAGCTGCCATCACTCCTGGCTCTGGTTATTTCTGGGATGAAACAGCATCCTGATGAAACAGCATCTGGGATGAAACAGCATCTGGAGTCTGCAGATCTGCTCTGCTGGGCACAGGTGGGGACCAGTGCCTTGCACACAGGCACGGGGAGTCACTTACAGAGCTGGAAGTGGCTTACCTGGGAGTCTGTAGAGATCTGGCAGAAGCTGAGAGCTGCGTGGTTTGGCACAGATTTCCACAAAGGACCCAGGGCAAAGCACACATGGGAGAGAGGGAGCTCTTAGTGGGGAAATGAGGGCAGACAGGAAGCTTCATTTGTCCCACACTGCTGGTCTGACCACCCTCCATCCATACCCAAGTGCCCCAAGAGCGAGGGAGCTGAGAAGAGATCTCCTTACACATACCTTTCCTGAGGGACGCTGGCAGGAAAAGTAGCTCTGGATTAGATCCGTTGTTCTTAATGTAGTCAGTGCCTAGTAAGAGCCAAACTTCTGCCTGTCTTAATAATTCAAAGTTTGCAGAGCAGAAGCTGGGTGAAATTTTGTCTTTATGTATTACTGCTGTGTAAGTAATCCTCAAAAAAATTCTTAGTATTGTTAACTGTTTGTAGCTACCACAGGAATTAAGAATAATTACACTGTACTTTTTCAATAAAAATAAAGCAGAAAATATGTTATGGATAGTAAATTTTGTGTTAAAATATGATTTAAAAGCTCAGGAGAAGCTGGCACTAGTAAGTTGATGTAGATTTCTTGTGTGCTTTGTGTTAGTCTTGGTTATAGAAGGTAGAAATAAACTGTATAATGTGATGATAAATATACCAGAAACAATAGCTGGAGACATACGTATGAAAGTAGAAACGGCAAGTGGCAAGTTACAGCGAGGGACAGTTAAAAACAAACAAAACAAAAAACCTGATCCAATGTTCAGAGCTCAAATGTGGAAGAATGCCATTCGTAGGTACATTGTAAGTTATGTGAAAGATATGAGTGAGCATTACCAATGTTTATGAACACTTTGCAAGTAATTCAGCTTTCCTGCAAGATAACTTTCACTGCTGTTTGTGTTGTCAGTGAATATGTCTTGTGCTCTATTTTTTAGAAAGCTAAGCTATTCGATGATTCTGTGATTTTTGTGGTGTTCATATCACAGTGCTTTTTAATTCTGTAGGAGCATTTCTTACACCTTTGAATCTTTAATGGAAAGCATGTATGTGAGTATTAGGAAAGAGGTGCTTTGTTACATCTTTGTTTTTTTGATAACGAATGCTTTATAACGTGTCAAACAGTAAGTTGATGTCTGTTTGCATTGATATGCTTCATTCAGAGCTCTTCCACAGAATCTGGTTTTACAGAGTGGAATTCAGCAGTTGACTCCCAGGCACAAATAACTATGTAATTACTCTGCAATCACGCAGTAATTAGCAAGTACTATTCATATATTGCATAATTATATGCCCTGCAGATTACATAGTAATTATATTTGTACCAAACATATAATTCTATATTCTGTATCACAGAAAAAAAAAACCTTGGAGTTCATAGTTAAGATAATAGCTATAAGTTAATATAATGGAATTTTATATAAAGCTGTTACAATCTTATCAAAGGGTTGTATTTGGATATCTCATTACTTCTGCATCTGGTTTAACTTAAACTTGTAGACTCCTATTATGAGAGATGCTTGGCTGTTAATTTATAGTCAAATGGTGCATGTTTATAATATAATGTGTGGAGATACGCAGAAATTTACAGCTTGTTGTGCAGGGAGCTGGGTTTGGGAACGATTCAGAGTGTGAATATTAAATGCATAAATGATAAATGTGTGAACCCACTGAATATAGTTACAGCTGAAATAGTTACTCTACTGTTAGAGTGAAAAACAAACATAATGCATTTTACTTAGGAGTTGGGTCATTTCTGGCTGTTTGAGATGCATGGGTTAGTAACAGGTAATGTATATGTATAATGCTAGGGATATGCCAGCATCCATGGCCAGTCTCAGGCACAACAAATGCAGCACCTCTGTACCATGCCAGCCCAGCTGCCTGATCCTTCCTGGCCATGAAGAAAGAGGAGCAGTTGGCATCCTGGTCAGGGAACGGGGCAGAGTGCGAGGAGAATGGAGAGGAATGGCGTTGAGTTGTAGAAAGGTAGATTGAATTTTTGGGAAAAGGTGGAAGATCTAGAAAAAAAAGCTTTTTAAAGAGGTGCTTAGAGCTTTAGATCTTGTTTTAGATGTTTTACCTTTGCACATCCCTCCTAAGAGATTGCTGCAATGTTTTCAATATTTGCACAATGTTTTTTTCAACTTGCAAATTCTGTAGCAGTATGAAATTAATGTGTTTTCTTGGATCTGTGATGTTGGCATTCCCATTATCCAAAGCAACATTATGATTGTTCTTAATTGAATTTTGCACTCTAATGCTGGTTGCCTTCATTTTCAAGCAAAGCATATGTTAGGTTTTAATATGTGGATAATGTATTGCAAAATTAAATGCGTATTTATAATCTTAACTTTTATCTGAGTTTAATTTTTTTTCTCTAACTTTGCATAGTGTGTGCATGTGCATGCATGTGTATAAGGCACTCTCCTGGTCTTACAGTGTTTCTTTCACAGTGAATCGTTAATTTTGTGTCAGCTTTTTCCAAATTGATAGCTTCATAAAACTTTCAGGGTTCAGTGTCATCTACAGATCTTAGAAAAGCCTCTTGATCAGAGCCTGGAGCTTGCAGACCTTGTGGGTGGCCTCAGAGCACTCACAATGTGGGGCTGCACCTGCTTGCCTTGCTGTCTGTGTGGGCTGCTTTTATACCTCAAAAACTGCAGTAGCAGGCACATGGCCTTTACATTCTGCAGAGTACACAAATAACATTTAAATGTTGTTTCTTGGTGTAGATGCTGAATGTCAGTTATACTGTCGAAGAAAAAAAAATGTCAGAGTAACTGCTTTCCAACCCAGACTTAGGAGCCCATGGTCTCACTGTGTTCTTGTGCAATGAGCCACATGTAGCCCTTCTTATTTACCAGTTGTATGTATAATAGCATTTAAGTGAGGCCAAGTCTTACCCAATTTTCATCCGTCATGTCAGCTGCAAAGATGATGAAGTACAGCCTGCCTGGTGTGGTCATCGCTCACACGCCAGCGTTTTGGTCGCATGCCCGTACCCTTGTTCACTCATCATTACCCGTAGAAACATAAGGACTGATCACAGGTTCTGGCACTGTTTTGTATGTAACAAATATATAAGCAGGATCTCATTAACACAATGAAATAAACACGAACATCAAAACTCAATATGAATGTGACACATTTCTTACTGCTGTTGTGTTGTTTTTTCTAGTGGAGCCAGTACTTTCAAAGGGGAACAATTGCTTGGATGCAGCAAAAGCTTGTAACCTAAATGATACCTGCAAGAGGTTCAGATCTGCTTACATAACCCCCTGCACCAGCAGCACGTCTAATGAAATCTGTAACAAGCGGAAGTGTCATAAGGCCCTCCGGCTATTTTTTGACAAAGTTCCCCCAAAGCACAGCTACGGGATGCTCTTCTGCTCCTGTCGAGACGTAGCCTGTACAGAAAGGAGACGGCAGACTATTGTTCCTGTGTGTTCATATGAGGACAGGGAGAAACCAAACTGCCTGAATTTACAAGAATCCTGCAAGAAGAATTACATCTGCAGGTAAGATAGCACATGGCAGGGGAATGATTAATGAGGTGCCAGAGAGAACTTTTTGGTACTGCTGGATTTGCCAGGGCTAAGGGTCAGAATATCCACTAGGGAATAGGAGTCAGGGAAAGCAGCAAAAGTCTCTGACATCCTTAACAGAATAACAAAAGCCTGCTTCTTGTTACAGTATGTGCCTTCTCCAAAACTGTTCACAGCTACTCCCTTGCATTATGGAAGAATCTTTAAATGCCTGGTTTAATTTTCACAGATTTCTGTTGGAAACGTTTTAATTAGGTGTCTCTATGAAAAGATGTCTTGGAGTTATTTTTATGTCCCATTAGTGGCCAGGTGAAAATAGAATTATTCATTATAATGGGATTTGTTGTCATTGTATCTGACATGTAAGCTCTAATAACAGTGGATGCAAGCCACATGCTGGACTTTGTGTAGGGTCAGAATACAGACTACTCGCGGGCTTTTGCTTCACGGAAAGAAACAGGACTAGATCCCGCTATCTTGTTATTGCTGTTTTAGACTTGGAATTGTTTTATCTCCCCTCCTCTGGCAAAAGTGCTGGGCTGATGTAACTGGAGGGCCATTGATTCAGTGACCTGATTCCCAGTCTCTTCCCTCTGTGTGCTCAGCACAGAGCACTGCTTTGCACAACAAACTGGGTCCTACTTTTAGCAAGTTCCCTACAGGTGCTGGTTCAGTGGCATACACAACCCCCTCTGCCCATAGGAAATGCTTTATTCCTGCTTAGCGTTGTGTCTGTTTATATAAGAGTGCTGTTGTGCTGATGTCGTGTTTATGAAGTCATACCCAAGAATCTTGCTCATTTTCCATGTGTAAAGTTGTTGTACATAGTTTATCAAAATCTATGAATTAGCGAGTAAGGAAATAAATACTATTGTTAAATGTCAAGGACACTGAAGATATGTGCATGTATGTCTCAGTAAGTATTTTCACGTCTGGTAAAATAATTACTTCAAAGTCTATATATGAGCTGTCCACTGGAGATCGTAAACTCCTAGCCATAGCACTCTATGTGCCCGAGGTGCTGGCAGGAGAGGAGCAGCAGTGCTCTGCCCTACATGGCTCGGGGACATCAGGAGCCACTTCCACACTGGCACAGACTGGAGCAGCTTTAAGGCAGGGCAGGGGTTTCACTGCAGTTCAGTGAGTTACGTTCAGCACCTACGTGGCTATTGCAGTTTGTGAAAGCTGGATGCTGGTTCTGGGCTCAGAACCACCTGTTTTCCATTTCCATGTTCTGTCATTAGTCTTTTTGTTTTGTACATTGTTGAACCTAGCTTGTCTTAACACAGTCCCTGTTAAATAGCAGAGTTACAGCATCTTTACTGTGCTTCCTGCCAAAATTCCAGTGTGTTACGGTGCCAGTGGAAAGGGGGAGAGGATTTTATTGGGAAACTTCTTCCTGTTTTTCAGGCTTTGCTCAGGAATTGCTTAGTTAAATTAATGCCATTACTTCTCTGGTGACTGTGTTTTCCTTTGGTCAGCTTTAATCTAATGTTTTATCAGCAGCTAAGTTTTAATGGCATTGTGTTTAATCTGACTTCATGAGCCTGGTGTTGTGCTTTCTCCATTCCAGTGCTGCAGAACAAAGCTTGGTAAAATGTCTGTTCCTGTTGCCCAGAGTTGCAGCTGATGTTGGGATGGAAAAGAATTTCTTTACAGATTCTTCCCGTGGCTTTTCTTTAAAATGATGAATTAAAATGTTTAGACTCATGGACAGGCAAACTTCTGTGGGGCTGGGGCAGGGTCAGTGAAGAGCAGCACTTGGTCCTGCACCTGGGGATGCAGCAAATGTCATGGGATGCTGACAGTCATCCCCTGTTAATGCCTCCTGGGCTGTCTAAACTGCTAGCATGTTTTGTGCCTTCCCTCTCTTCTGTCCAGGAGTGGAGGAATCAGCAGCAGAGCTATTCCGGTCTATCCATAACACAGTGAAAGGCATTTTGTCCCTGAGTTGTTTTGTGCTTAGAGGGAGCTGATGTGGTTTGTTCCCAGTGATTTACAGGAAAACAAGGACTTGGGTAGGGGAGGAAAGAAAGGGAAGAATAGATGACATCTCCTCCTTGCTATTGAAAGTATTGGCATTGATAAATATCAGCCTACATAGTAATACCAGACATGTTTAGAATAATTAAAAGCAGTAGTCACTAGACATATAATTCTAACTCTGATAACTTCTAGTTTATTTTGAAATTAGAAAGAGCATCTACAATAATTTGAGACTGTTCTGACTACTGTGAAACTGAGTCATTTAGAAACTGTTATTTGCATGCCTGTTACATCCATTAGAGCTTCTCCACAATGCCGGGCAAGACAAGGGGGACAAGTTCTAAAGGATTTGTGAAAGTACTCACGAATATTTTGCAAATGCTGCTCATTCAGAAATGCAAGATTTGAATCTGTTCATATTACATATAAAATATCACTTGAGCCCATGCAAATATGTATTTAAACATTCCATTTGGGATGCTATTAAAAGCTTTGTTTTTGGTGTACATATCACAGAATCACAGAATTGTAAGGGCTGGAAGGAATCTCTGGGGATCATCTAGTCCAATCCCTATTCTAAAGCAGGTTCCCTAGAGTAAATTGCACAGGAAAGCATTCAGGTTTTGAGTATCTCCAGAGAAGCAGACTCCACAGCCTCTCTGGGTACCTTGCTCCAGTGTTCTGTCACCCTCACACTAAAGATTTTCCTTATGTTCGTATGGAACATCCAGTGCTCCAGTTTGTGCCCATTGCCCTGTGTGCTACCTCTGGGCACCACTGAAAAGAGCTTGGCCCCATCCACTTGGCTCCCACCCTTTAGATATTTATAAGCATTGGTAGGATTCCCTCTCAGTCTCCTCCAGGCTAAACAGTCCCAGGGCTCTCAGCCTTTCCTCACAGGGGAGACGCTTCAGGCCCCTAGACATCTTTGTGGCCCTTTGCTGGACTCTCTAGAAGTTCCCTGTCTTTCTTGAACTGAGGAGCCCAGAATTGCACACAGTAAATATCACTGAATCATAATGTCACTGAATCTGGTTTTGAAACATAATTAAGAGCAGGGGAGCAATTCAACCAAACTGCAGGTACTGCTAACTGAGATGGTAGGACACATAGATTATTTTTTCTTTTTTATTCATTCATCAATCTGTAATATAATGTAAACTCTAAATTGAGATATAAAGGGACCAGAAATGTCAGGAAATGTAAGTGAATATTGCATGGTTCATTTTCATTATCACTCTTCTTGTGCATCTCATATCCAAGTCCATATCCCACTCTGAAATCAACTGGAGGATTTCTGACATACCTGTCAATTCTAACTGAAAAGAAAAAAAAACAACTAAGAAGAAAACAGAAAGAAGCCATTAGAATTCTTTTGTATTATGAACATAAGCAAAACTTCTAAGGATAGTCATTGTACTGTGAAAAACTTTTACCAGTTGTCCTGAAAAAGCTCAAACCTCTGAGAAACTTCCTATTCTGATTGCTTCAGCCACCAATTAAACTTCAGAAAGCTGACTGGCATGTTTTAGAAATACCATTCTGCTGTAAAGACAGGACAGGATGCTTTGTTTTTGCCAGTGTCACGTTTGACAGCATTTCAAAATACTACTTTCTTTGAGGAACGAAAGTGTGAGTCATTAGTTTGGTCTTTTTAATAATTGTTGTTTTGAATTTGCATACTTCCTCTGTCTTCTGGATATGTTCATCAGGCACCGAGCAGAATGATAGTAATACAAACATGTTACTTATTAAAAGAACAGAAAAATAGAACAGTATCAATACAGTCACATGTTGTAAAAATCTGAAAAGTAGAATTTCTTTTTTTTTTAGACTTTTTGGAATGCTTTTTTTCCCCTCTTAAATAAGAATCTAATAGTAGAATGTAACTTTCTTGTCCTTCAAAATTGCTATTCTCAAAATGGTGGTGAAATAGCCAAAAAGTAGTTCTTGATTAATTTTCAAATAAAACCACAATAAAGATATTTTTGGCACTCTGTATTCAGTACTCAGAGAGCCAAATCTTTATAAATGTGCTTTCATTGGCATTCATCGGCATGTTCTCACTCCTAGTGCTATTGTTTGGGGATACTGCTGTCAACAATTTCTGGTCACCTATCCTATTTAGTCTTAACTTTGGTGCAAGAACCATTCAATTCTGTATGGAAGATGTCTTTATGCACACCTTGTGTGAAGATACACAAACATTTTTATCAATGCATAAAATAGCTCATTCAAGCTAAAAGCCAGAACAAAAGCTCAGCTGCTTACTGTGTTTCTTGAAAACGTCAGAAACTTGCCTAGTAATTAATTTTCATTCTTTATATTCTGTTGACGTTTTTTAACAATAATTTGCCATGAAAAAGGGGCTGCTGTATCTGTGCTTGTTTTCCACAAGGTGTGTGCAAATCAATGAGTGCTTCATGCCAGTACCTGTTTGTAAAAGTGGCTTCTTTGCAGGAGAATGCTGGGCTGTTCCTGTAGCAAGTAACAGTCTGCAAACCCTACTCCTTCATGGGTAAAATTTGCCAGGGGACAGGGTGGTGAAACACTGTAGGCAAGTTTATGATGAGATGTTATAAATACGTTGTTCTGTAGAAGAGGGCAGCCCAGCTTCTTGTGGTAGTAGGGAGCTTCCCCAGTTGCAGCATGTACAAGTGGCAGGGACGAAGGCACTCAAGGGATGTGTGGAAGAGAGAGAAGAGGTGGAGCCTTTTAAATTTTCTATTTCGTAGACTCTTTCAATTTTCCTGCTTCCTCCCTTGTTTTACCCTCATGCCGCTTCCCATTCCTTTGTCTCCTTTCATCTTTTCTTCCCAGGTCTCCCAGCCATTATCTGGATTTCACTGTCTGTCTGCCACTTTTGAACCTTCTCCATTGCAGCCACTTATGATCCCTCCACACAGCTCTTCTGTGCTTTGCTCTTTTCTTCCCTCAATATCCTGTCACAGTCCAGGGATCATCAATGATTCAGAAAATGAGAGGGAAACACTGGTGCTCCATCCCCACTTGAGCCCTGTGGCTTGTGCTGGTCACCAGTCAGTTGGCCAGCTGCTGAGCTGGACTGCTCAGTCTCCATCTGACTCCTGATGTCTGGGTTCAAAGGACACTCACTGAGCATTGTCATGAAGGACACAGCAGCATAGTACAGTTCTATGTAACAGAACTGGATTTGCTTCCCTCCAGGGTGTATCAGTTGGGCACTTGAAGCTGTCTGACATCTCCTTGAGATTACTGTTTTGCTGTGAGTATGCAAAAACAGGACAACAACGTAGTTTTCATAATGCTGCTAAGGACATTAAAGCAGGGATGCTTTTGATTTCTAGAGACATGCAGGCTGTGTCTATATTGTATATTTGGGGACAGAGTCAGGGAGGGGGTGAGAAACCTCGTGTGCTGCCTGGCTCACCCTGCACTGGATGCAGGATGCAGGATGTCTGCAGTGTAAGAGGGTTTGCCTGGGCTTGGGCTCCCTGCAGGTCCCACTTCTCTCTGACTGAGACATTGGGGCTTGGCTAGGAAAGGCTCCTGGCTGTACATGACCACGTAAGAGAGGAAAAAATGCCAAATCTGGCTTTTGGATCCTATACTGCAACATATTCACAAGCTTACCTAGCATCTGGAATCCAACCTGTACTTGAAGAATGATTTATATATATATACATACATATACATATGCAGATATGTATATATATGCATGTATGTATGTGTACATTTATGTATATGTATGTGTTGCTTGAGGTACCATGGTTACGGAAGTGAAATAAGCAGATAGTTTATTTAAACAAATTAGTGAGGAATTGTCACATTTCAGAACGTTCAGATAATGGGGTCTAGGGGGAAGTGAGACAGAAGCTGGTGCACTTGTCAGCAGAAATATGAGGATGTATTGGAGTTTGGGGTGGTGGGGGAATTGCTAGCCTGGAAAAGAAGATAATGTAGTCACTTAAAGGCTAGAATATTGTATTATTTTCTTCCTTTCTAGTCCCGTACATGATCCATCACATTGATGTCTTTCATTAGCAGAGTAAAATAGACATACTATTACTCTCCCTTCCCTCCATCCAGTAAACAAAGGTCATTTTAAATTTATTCTCTCTGAACAAAACTCAGAAGGAATCAAGCAGTTCCTTCTTTAAAAATGACTATAGATCCCTTTGGTATCTGAAAATCAGAACACCCAGCAAACCAAGATTGCTTTGTCCCTGTTGAAATGTAGATAGATCTCATTCTGTGATGCCAAGATCTGCTTGGCCAATCCTCATTTATACTCCCTCTGTTCTGCTTAAGGTCTTGAGGATTAAAAGTTTTCTGGATGGTTGGCATTTTTCCGAAAGAAGCAAAGATGCAAGCAAGGATATAGTAATTAGAAAAATAGCTCAGCTGTATTCCTGCACCAAACTTTCACATTGCTTTGTGCTTTAACAGTGAGGAAATCCTAAAGCATGGGGGGTTTTATGCTCTAAGAGGCAGTAACCACACAGTATCTTCACACTGAGGTCCTTTGTCAAGCAAGCTTGAAACGGTTCGAGAAGCATTTCTGCAGCCAGCTGGAGCCTCCAGTTGTTCCTGAAACCCAGTAACCACAAAAAGGTAGTGTAGTTCTTTTGTGCCCGTTATCTTTAAAACAGAAGCTATGCCTCAGCATTGTCAGAGCTCTTTGGTTCAGCCGGCTTGTGTTTTGTATGGTGTCGTTTTGGCACTCGTGATACTGAAGTCCTGCTGTTCCTTCCTGATTATTTCTAAGGATAAGACCTAACTGTGGTGCTGATAATTCATATTACCTGTCTACAAAAATGAAAGAGGGAATAAAGTATCTGTGTGTGACCACACAATCATAAAATAAACTTGGATACAAATGATTACACTTTTATAGGCCATATTTAGATACCTGACCTTTTGTGTCAGTCTCTTGTTAGCCGAAACAATGCAGTGGGTTAAAGTACTGGCAGCCACCAGTATGCTGTAGCTCTAAGAAATTGAGGGTGTTTCTATCGTCCAGACATGGTCCTTCATCGCTGTCTGTCATTTTATCTGAAAAGGCTTGTGTTCTTACTCAAAGTGAGAAAGGAAAACTTCCTGTATAGTACAAAACCAATGAGTACAGATTAGAAACATGAGCCAGGAAGGGGGTTACCATTGGGGAATTTGGCCTTTTTGTTTTCTTTCTTTATCATGCCAGACAGATGAAACCACATTTGTTAATGAAACAGTTTACCCACGTTTAGTCAAAAATATTGTAAGTCATGAAAAATTAGATTTTGTATTAAACCTTAATAGAATCTAAATTTGGAGCTACTCATGTTTTTACGGTTAAGCAAGCTCTTAATTGCTTTGCTGGAAGAGGTTCCAGTGAGTACTGCTACAACTGGTTCTCTGAATTGTTAATTGTGAATTTTTTGTAGAGAGCAGAAGTTCAGCATCCCCTGGTTTGCATGAGCAGTTTCCACTCACTGATCTGTTAAATCTGTTAAGGAGGACATTTTTGATCCCTTTTGATATACATTCTGTCACATTTGGCTAACCTACTGTTTCTGAGGAAAAGAAGGGAGATATTCCCTTCTCATATTACACAATAGAGTTTACTTTAATAAATCAACACATTTCCCCATTTGCCTCAGACCATGTATATACTATGGGCAAGAAGCTGCTGTATGTTTAATGTGAATAACAGAGACATTCTCAAGTCTTTTCCCAGTGTACTTCCTCTGACATCAGTGACTTCAGTGGATTTATTCCAGGGATGAATTTGACTATTCCCGTTTTGTGTAGGTAAATCTACAGGCAGTGCTAATTAAAAGAATGTCAACTGATTTTACCATTCCATTATGCTGGACTTTGTAAAGGTTATTTATATCACTCTGCATCAGGCCCCAGTGAGAGAATATTTCAGTGGCAGTTCGTCTATTAAAATAACTGCAAGATAATGTAAGCACTAGAGCTAAAAATAAAACTTTGTTTCTTAACAGAACAAGTGACAGCAGCATGCATATTTTCAAATTTTAGCATTTTAATGTTTACTGAAAAGAAATTGCATTGCTTTCATTATGTTTTAAGCATTATTATCCTACTGATGGATTAACTGCTGTTAAGTGGAAGCCATGTGTGAATGTACCAATGTCTGCAAAGACTTCTTAGCACAGAAGGTAGTGGTTTCCTATGCTTTGATGATCTCCTGGCTTTAAAACAAGTGACACAGGGAAGTTTTCAGATGTGTGTTTACTGTTGAATATAGATTTTCTGTGTGTGGTGACTGTGACCCTTGCCTAAGTTTATTAATGTATGCCCTAACATTCATATATTTGTGCCTACAGTTCACATACTATAAATCCTTAAAACGAGTTTTTATATTATAAAGCCTATATGACTTAGGCCTCTGTTAAAACTTGACTGCATTATTTGAATATTCAGGTCATGTTCTTTTCTTACAATTTAAGCACAATCTACAGTTGGCGTCCTCTCAGTTGCTCCCTTTTCTAATTAGGCACTGTGTAATGCTGAAGATATTTCTCAGTATCTGGCCATCAGCAGCACTGCAAAATATTCTTGAAAACAGAAAATGTCTTTCAGAGGAGCTTCTGTAAACAGCTGGATATGTCACAGGCTGTCAGCTATCTTAGCCTCAGTGGCCACGTTCAGTTTTTTTGACAGTGGAAGCAAAAAACAAGCAAACAAACAAGAAACTCTTAGGACACCCATGTCGTCCTTATATGGTAAAAATTGTTAGTTTTCCAACGTCATTCTGTAAATCAGTTCTTTTCTTGCTAGCATTTTTCATCCATAAATCTTCTAAAAGCAAGTAAAACATGTTGAATAAGATCAATGCCATACTGGTTTGCTAATGCCAAAACTCGGGGATTTTCCTTTTCATGGGGCTTTTTTGTGCATGACCAAAAAGCTTCTCACAAAAGAGACTAACCTGCTTTTATATATTGTGCTTCTGATTTGATATTTGTTGTCTGTCTCCTGAGCTAAGAACAGTGTTTAGCACAGCTTCAGGGTGAGTTTCAGCCATATTGGCCTCAGACCCATCACAATCGAGTGCAAGGATGCACTGGGCACCCATTTTCCATTAGTCGGGAAAAACTCAGAAGGCGAGGGGATACCAAGATATTCTGCCACTGCGCATCCCTCAGTGCCACTAAGGGATCTTGGTACACAAAAAGAATCTCTATGTAACCTTAGGAAACCTAATGGTACAGCGCATCATATTTTTGCCAACAGAAACTTTTCTGGTAAACAGAGAACCTAGATGTTTGTACTGGATGCTTTAGGTGTTTTTCTGCCTCCAGACTCCACAAGAGTTTCATGCTTGAGCCATATTCAATTATAGTTTATTCAAGTGGTTACAGAGAATATTATTGTCATGAACGTCTTTCTCAGGTACTCTGCACATCCTATTGGTGTGCACTCATGCTGTAGCTGTTAATAAACACCTAAGCATCCAGTGGCATAGTCAAGGGCTTGCAGTGGCACTAATTTCTTTGGCTTGCTTTTTGAGCGTGATAATGATTTTCAGTCTGTAATTCAAAGACACTACTGTCTGCCCAGCTAATGAAGTGAGGACAACTCTATCCGTAATGGACTAGTGCTTTCCTGAGTAACATGCTATCAAGAGACACTCTGAGGCTTGGACATCTTTAAACATGACAGCCATTTATATTTAGAAGCTTAAAATTAAACAGAATAAAGGAAAGGAAATAAAATGGAAATACACAAACTCTCAGTACTCTGAAAGTAGCTAGTGAATTTATTCATATTACCGGAGAGCTTTGTTACGGATAAACTAAATAGAAATCTTACCATCTTCTATCCCCTGACAGAAACCATGGTCTGACAGTTCAGCCTGTCATTTTGTAGAAGATGCTTAGAGAAGTGTTTTCTTTGCAGCTGAGAAGACAGAAACACATTATGCATGCTTAAAGTCAATGCAAGGAAACAGAGCCCCAGAAAACATATTTAATATAGGTTTGATTTCCTGTGGAATGCTTTCCAGATGTTCTCTGAAACAGGCTTCTAAAATATGGTCTGAGGTAATTTTTTTGCAAACAGAAAGAGAAAATTCTGTTTTGTGTCACTGCATCAAAAAATCACTGTTCTAATTCTTTATTGCATTACCTTGTGCTCAGGGTTTGCACCATATTTTTCAAAATTGGTTTTATTGCACAAAAGGTCAGAAGTATAAAAATATTTATGCTACCCAATTGCAAATAAATCATACTTACTTAGAATTACTTTTGAGCTTAGTAGTTTTCCTTAAACCCAGAGGACACCTAATATACTAAATTAAAGTTACTCCAACACATGACCTTGTGTTACTGAGAAGCTTTAACTAACATGGATAAACTTTGAGATTAGTGTTTTGGTAAGGTCTTTTGATGTAGCAGACATCATGTGAAAAGATCTAATGGGTCCTTAGCAGATAACTTGAGGAAGGGGAAAGGATAGCATTGAGAAAAAACGATGTGTTACTTACTTTATTATGCTTTGTATAAGATACAGTAATAGAGCAAGAGCTTGGTGTATGTTTATTTTAGAGCATTTTTTAATCAGAAAAAATAAGCTTTGTTAGTAGAAAAATAGAAAGAATACAGTGTTTGTATTGTTAAAGTATAGGTATGCATAGGTGGAAATGTTTTTGATTTTATGTGACTGACTTCCTAGTAGTCAGCTTATCATTACCTGGGATCTTGGATGTCCTGTAAGTAGAAAACCTGGATGACATGGGTGCCATTGGATGTGGTGGGGAAGGTGCAGTCAGCCAGCTGGGCAGAAGCTGGCTGGGGTGAAGCATGGTGCTCAGCTGGAGCAAGAGGCCTTGGGCTGTCATGCTGCCTGGCACCCTGAGCCATGCCTTGTGGTGCTGAGAGGCCTCGGAATGAATCTTGTGTGGCCTCTGCTCTTTGCTTCTGCGTCCAGTTATTCCACCATCTGAATAGACTGCTTTTTTGTAATTGAGGAGTGTCTGCATTTTACTTCCAGATAAACAACACAATTTTCAAAGATAAATCAAATCCACAATCAAATATTTGCGTGGGCTTAGGCTGCAAGTCATTTGAAATAACAAAGCATAAGCAAAACCAGATAAAACCTAGCTTCTTCCAGCTAGTAGCTGATATTTGGTATTCAAGATCCTGTAAAGGTTTCTGCCAAAGTTATAAAAGATTTGGTTTGGCTCATATGAGAAAAAGTGATTTCAGTATTCAGGTTTTGGAGCCAAATGGTCTGCTGTTAACTATTTACTTTTTTATCCTTCAAGGAGTAAGAATGCTCAAAAATGCCTTTTTTACCTCAAAAAAAGGTACAGATGCACAGTTTTGTGACAGGGCACCGCAAGGGCCAGCTCTGGGCATTGGGCACCTACCTGGGGATAGGGACTGACCCAGGACAGTAACAGGCAGCACAGCTTAGTGTTTTACAGACAGAAATGAATGGAGTTGCTGTTTAATAAATATATGTAAAAATGTCCATTTTAAAAAATAATTAAAAATAAAAATTTATGGTTGTTCACAGGTAGTCAATAGTGTGCCTCCATAACTAAGAAGGTATGATATATATTTGTATTACACAGTTCTAGTGCCTTTAATGAAGAAAATCTTCAAAGATGGGTCAACCCTAAATCACCAGGTGCTGGGAGGATCATCTCTCTAGAGATGGAGCTGCTTTGAGGCTTTTTTCGGCTCACTGCTTGATAGAATTTCTTATGTAGCCTTTGCCTTGTTTTCTTGCTGCCCACTCACTATGTGTTTACGAAACAAAGAGAAAATGAAAAACTCTTCCAACAAAGAACCCATTAGTTTTGACACATACCAAGCCCTCTTGCCCCTATTACAGACATAGCACCACCCCAGATATCCAAGAGCTATTTGTAGGTATGGAGCAAGACGCTGCATTTGACCCCTGCAAAAGACGAACAAGTATTTTGTCTTGTTTTCTTTTCTTTTTCTTTTTTTTTTTCCTATAATGGTGTCATTTATCACTGTGACACATATTCATTGACTTAGTCTGAAATTTTTCAGTGTCAGATTTATACTTCTTTTCTGTTTTGAATATCGATGCAGCACTTCTCTTACGTGACTGCACTGCATCTACCAAATGGTGTCTAGACGCTAGAGCAGCTCTAACTAATTAGCTTAGTCACTCTAGTCATTCAGCTTTGGCATTTACGTACCCTTTATGGTACTGCTGTTGAACCATAAATAGTTGCTTAAACACAAGCAGTGATGTAAAGAGACTTGGTAGCGAGCGTGTTCAGACTTCACCAACGTCACTGAGATGAACACAGAAGACAGAAGCCCTTGCTGCATGTGTTCACAACGGGGGCAAGAAGTTGGACACAACAGTGCACATGATTGCAGTCAGGAGATCCAGATTCAGTATCCTTGCCAGCCTGAAGATCACCACTGTAAAGGCAAAGCTAAGAGAGGATTTCTCTCCTGTGCAGTTCAGCCCTTGCCTATGAGCAGCTGAAGATGCGTACAGCCTGAAAAACGGAAGGGAAATAAACACCAGTGAGCCCAGCAATAGGAGGTCCTTCTTGGGGAGTATTTACACATTTGGTTCATAGACCTGCTTTCCAGTAGGCTGTGGTTTACAGCAGATCCAAACTGAAAATGAATCGCTAGAAATTTTCTGCAGCTGTAACGTTTAGACTAGCCTGTCCGATAATGCAACCCGCGTTTCTGTGCAGCCAGTGCTGAATTTGAGTTGGCCAACTTTAAAAAAGGAAGGATCAATAAATATCAAAGATTATTTCAGAACATCAAAGAACTTCTACAAAACCTTGAGGATAAATTTAGTAAAAACCTAATCAATGTTACCTGTGCAACAAGCAGTGCTAATATAAAATTAAATTGTCTCAAAAATTTTATGCAGATTAAACTCCATACTGCTATTAACAAACCTTATTTGTAAGCAAAATTTAAAAGTTTTGGTTTATCTGCTGAATGTTTGAATAACTAGTATCATAAGGAAGACAAACTAATTTTGTTTTCTTTATATTCCTAAGTGTTACAAATGATTTTACTGGTGCTAATACAAAGCATTAGAGAATAATAGGTTTGGAATTTTTTTTTCTCCTTTTCACAGAGAGACTGTTTGTTGTTTGAGCAGATTTTCTTTGAATTTGCCAGTAGGATTATTCTTATTTTTTCAGTTAGCAGTATACAAACTATTTAAAGTAAGCTTTCCAGAGTATCTGCAGTTTGCTTTGAGGAGATTTTCCAGGGCTATGTTAGAACTCATTTAATTTGTGGGTTGCCTTTTTTTTTTTTCACTCTACAAAGAGAAGAATTTTTTTTTCTTCCTAGGAAGAAGATTTCTGGATGGTACTCTTCAGTTTTTTTTTTATTGCAAGGGAAGGGAAAAATCATTAATGCTGCTGACTCAAAGAAGATTTGTGATTCTTACACAGAAAAAGAAATTAATACTTCCTTTTCACTGTGGTCCTGTGACATGTTATGTACCCTGTAAAAGCTGCCTGTCTTTTTATCCAGCTGCCTAGTAAATAGATGCATATATGGACACTGCACATGTAAAACCATGCACGCTGGAAGGCACACATGCTGCCAGCTGTGTTTGTCCTCTGGATTATCAGACTGCTCAGCTATGGGTTAGATGCTTACCCACCAGCCACTACCCACAAGTTGCTTCCTGCTGAAGGAACAAAGTTTACACGATATGCATATTTTTGATAGGACTGCTGACATCTGGTTGCTTCTTACCAGCATGACTAAAGGGATTGTCTCTTTTTCTCAAACACTTTTTTATATCATGTGCAGTACTTTAGTATAAATGACTCTACTGTTTCTAATTTGACTAATTTGTTTCTCAATGAACAGCAGTATCACTGTTTTGCTGTTGTTGATGAGCACACTTTCATCAGTGCCACTCTCCTGTAAATATCTTAAGCTAGATCTTCAATGAGTGTTAATCAGCACATCTTTACTAATGGAGATATTTTATGACAGATGAATGCCTGTCCCTGTTTTTATTTGCTCACCTTAACTTTATCTACAGTAGAATTGAATTGACACGAATATGAGGTGTAGCTAACAGCTCAAGAGGGAGTAAGTACTTTGGTAGTATGAAGTTTGGATGACTCAGACGGGAGGTGTGTGACAATGTCCAGTAATGGTTGGACCAGAGCTATCTGAACTATGTTTGGCATATTAAAACTTAAACGTGCAACATTGTCAGATCATTACCTTTTATGAGCACAAAAAGTCTTCAGAAATGAACACAGAAATCAAGCTGTATGGAAAAGGATCAGCAAAGCAATTTTTAGCCTCCTTCAGGGTTTACTACAACAAATACATTATTTAGGCAGACTGGGTAGTAAATGACTGGTGTTATTCCATACTTATCAGTCCTTAAAAACATTTAGAGAAGAGGAGTTTATTAAATGATCTCCAGACCAGTGCACCTAATAATGTAGTGAAGAACTAGACAATTAAAAATGATGAAACGATTGCAAGAACTGTTTTCAGGTTTTTCAAGATGCTGATCATATAATTTCAGTACTAAAATCATTTATTTGGGATTGCATAAGTAATGAAATTTAAATCTGAGGAGCTTCTGTGTTTTAAGAAATATAGAAATGCCGCACATACAGCAGGCTTGCTCTTTCTACCATGGCAAAGCTTTTTTGTACTAGGTAGATGTGATATGCTCTCTTCTGTCGTAAAATAGAAGCTATTAGTAGAATTTATAAAAACCATAGAAACTGTCAACAATCTTTGTTCCCAGTTGCTCAGAAGGCTGGATCCCAGCTACGGTATTAATTACTGATGGAGAGAGGAAGTCACCACAGTGACTTATGGTTTCCTTGCCCAAATTCTATTTATGGTGCTATTTGCTCATCCCATCCCTTGTAATCCATTTCTTCTCAGCATGTCCCCTGTTAAGTACAGGATATATTCATCAAAAAAGCTGAGACTCTGTGGAAATTAAGAATGTATGTATAGGGCATCTTGAAGGATATGTGGAGAGCTTGACTTTTTAAACCTACTGAAGGCAACTGGGTACAGATGTGTCTTGTCCCACTCGGTGGGTTGCGAAGACGGTAAATCTTTAATATCCCACTGAATAAGGCATACCCTGGTCAGCAGGGATCGCGGGAGCGACAGAGTTGGACAACAACTCAGAGGAACGATATAAAACAATTTATTTACTTCAACAACCACAATTAGTCCACAGTTTCGAGGCAAAATTGGGCAACATCCTAACAACCACAATAAGCATTATGGATAAACAGACACTTTGGCACAGGCGTCTTACTTATAGGCAAAATTAGGCTATGACTAGTAAAGGAAATTAATGAAAAGGGATTAAGAGGAAAGGAAAACTAGGAGAGAAAAGAAAATAGAAGCAGAAGGGACAGGTTTTCACCACATCCTCGGATCCAGCATAGCCTTGAGCTGGAGTTTTCATCCGTGGGTGGTGGGTCAACAGAGGCTGACCACTGCGGGTGGTGGATCGACGACAAAGGCAGAACACACGTGTTCGCCTTTATATAGACCAGATGGTCAGAGACCGCCCTTGGCGTGGCAACTCCCCTGCGCCTGCACAGTGCAGGGTTCCAGAAGATTCGAGAGTGTTCTGCAAAGCCATGCAGCCCCCCTCCTCAGTAAGCTGCCATAAAAGGAAGTGGGTAGAACAGCTTGCTGCCCTGCCTCTGCAGAACCCAGTCTGCTCCCTCACCTTCCCTCTCTAGCCTGAGTTGTTGAGTCAAGTTTCCCATCAGTCTCTTACAAGACATCTATGACAAGGTTAAGTGGTTAAATAAGCGAATGCAGGGAGTGAAAACCTTACAGTTTACTGTGGTTTGAAGGCAACCGTAGTTTTGCTGCTGTTGGTACACTTAGGGATGGATCTAAAAAGAGGTCATGAGAATAGCTCGGATGAATTCAAGTACAGTTTGCATACAGCCTATTTATAGCATATTTCGTAAACTAAGCCTGTGAACCTTTTGAAGTTTGCCCATCACTATTTTCAGGCCAATTAATGATGTACATCCATTCCCATTCTGAGATAGGTAAAACAATAAAGCAAACAAAGTTAATTAGTCTCTGGAGCATGTCAACAAATAAAGAAAATCTGTGCAAATCACTTGTTTCTGCTAACTTTTGTGTTTTTTCTACAAAAGTAAAAAAGAACATTGCTATTGCAAATCTACATGATGCTGGAGCAGAGCTGGAAATGCGCTTATACTATCCTGATTTTAAAAAGCTTTGCAAAGATTAAACACCTTATCCTGAAACATCACCCTGAGTTGTTATATGCAAGAGAACACTTTCATCCCTTTCTCACAGAGGAGAAGATCGAAGCAGGGAGGTTAAACTATTTTGTTCATGGAGTCAAAAGTCTAAACGACACTTCATAAATAAACAAAAGTCACTGCTCCAAGAGGTTTACAAGTATAATTGAAAGCACTAGCACAGCTGAGGAGAGCAGGTTGAGATGTCAGGAGAGAAACTGTAGGATGTGGACCTTGACCTAGCTCAGTGAAGCCTCTCAAATTTTACAGACCTGGATAAGAGCTTTATGTGCCTTTAAAGTGCAAATTAACAGAACAGTTCCTGACTGTTAGGAACTCTTTTCTTGATTTCCAAAGTTGTAATAACTTGTTAACTGTGGTGTGGGTTCAGCCCTAGTCTTGAACCACTTTCCATAGGTAAGCAGTGCTCTCCCCTTCTTAGAAATGGCGTAACTGAGGTAAGTGGAGATAACACAGATAATACTGTAGCAGAACTGAATGCAGAGCACACATTCCCTTCTTCTGAGCCCAGGGCACAGTGCTGTAGACTTTGGATAAATGCACATTTTACAAGAACAAATAGATTCTCAGTACCATTGCTCCAGGGGGCTGTGTAGATCATGCCATCTGGATCTGCCTGCTACACCAATTCAGCCAGCTGGTTCTGCAGCCCAGTGCAGAGCAGGGGTAAGGCCATTCCCTGGAAACTCAGGGAAGTGCTAAAGCAGGTCTTGCCTCAAGTAATGGAGTAAGGGGGCTCTGGAAGCACAAACATACAGTTTTGTGTAATCAGAAAACCAGCAGAAACTGTGTTCTGTTCCTATAACAGATTCCAGAGTTAAGATCCGGGGAAAATGACCACTTGCGATAAAATGTCCTTGTCTCTCTTTTTTTTTTTTTTTTTTTTGGTATGAAAATGCAGAGTGTTTGCTTTAGTAAAGGGCATGTATTTCCCTGTCATTTTGTCCCTTTTCTCTGTTTTCTTATACTTTTTTGTTCTGGCTTCAGAAATGGATTCTGGAAAAAGACCCTCATCAATTGAAATGTGTCCAAAGTATATTTAAGTTAAAAATACTAAGCGCTGTCAAAAAATAAAAAGCCTGTAAAAGGTAAGAATGCCTGCAGGCTTTATTTTTAAAGATATACTTTTTCTTCGTGTTACAGATCTCGCCTTGCAGATTTTTTCACAAACTGCCAGCCTGAGTCACGGTCTGTTAGTAGCTGTCTGAAGGAGAACTACGCTGACTGCCTCCTCGCTTACTCGGGGCTTATTGGTAAGAATGTGGGGAAGAGTGGGGGCTTGCTTGATCCAAAAATCCACCCAAACTATATTTTGAAGACCCTCATGAAGTAAAAACAGTGGAATGTAATACTGTACCATATGGTTCTAGGCAAAATTCTCAACTAAGTGTGTTTACCTTTCAGAGATTCCTGCGGTAAATTTGTACATTGCAAGGAAATTGAGGATAGAGAATAAGGAGAGAAATGTGCTGGAATTTGAAATAAATGTAAATCAGTCTTACAGAGTAAAGCTTATTACGGTGGTTGAATTTGGACAGGACCATCAAGCAAGGAGCTAAAAAGAACAAGTGAAACTACAGCATGGTTGTTTTTGCAGCTCTCTCCGCAGGATTGGGCGAAATACCTCCTAGTCTTTAGGAACGAGACATTTGGACGTTTGAGGAATGTGACGATAGACCAACCCAGCTTTGTTTCACTTGCAGCTGCTGTTTTTTCCACAATCTCCTTCTGTCTACTCTAAGGGTTTTCTGAGATGCTAGTCAATAGAGGGGAACTGAAACCAAATTTATCTTCTGGACTCCTCTCCTTCCCCAACGTAATCTGTTTTACTTACTGTCAATTTCCTGACTGTCAACAAGATGCTTATATGTAAGTCAGATTCCATACCCCACATACAGTATTTGATTCCTGAAAGAGAGGTCATCTCAGGAAGGTGAACTTACAGAAATACCATGGTTGGGCAATAAAGAATAAGTGAATGTCAAAACTCTGAAACAAACAGATTTTTAAAAGGGCACCAGATAAGATTCTTCTAAGCTTACAGCCTGCACCTGCTGCAATGCAGTAACAACCACTTCTGTTGGGTGTGAAGGTCCCAGCTGAGGCCCTGAAGCAGATTCTGCTGTTAAATAAATCTCTTTTGAGATAATATCTGAAATATTTCTAGGATAGTCTGAGTTTTTCTGAAAAATGACTGAGAGCCATATTCACTGACTTGTTACCATTCCTAGTCCTCTAGCATTGAGCAAGTGAGGTAAGTCCATGGGGCAAATGGTAAAGTAAAACATAATTTTGAGGACATGCTCTTCTGTGTCTTAAGAGATAAAGCCAATATGCAAAGGCTATAACATATGAACAGTTATGACAGAATGTCATTTGACTCTAAAAGAAAGAATTGAGTAGCCTTGAAATCTGATCTAGTCAATGAGATTAAGAAATCTAGCTGCTGGCAGAGGAACTGTTACTAATAGATACTTCTGGGTAAGAGCTGCCAGGAAGTTCTTGCTGAACCTAGTGAATCTTGCTGACAGTTCTGTGGGATCTATTTTCCAGTTTAAGCTCAAAGATGACCCAGTTCATATAGTAAGGTGTTTTGGTGTTACTGCTGATGACCGCGCTGCAAAATGCTGTCAAACATCAGAAATGTGGAATGGATCCCCAAGGAACTGAAATCAAAAGCAGATCTAATTTTCGAAGGGAAAAATAAACATTTTTCTTCTTTCCTGTCAGCCTCTAGATACACACAAAAAGATGGGAACTGGTTGGCATTAGAAAAAGTTTTTACATCTTGGAAGAAATTCTGATAAATCAAAATTGCCAAAACAGAACTTTCATGTGCTGAAGCAGTAAATTCCTGCTTCTGTTATCAAGCTGATATAAAACTGGAGTAAATCATATGAAAACCCATCAAATTTGTAAGAGGCTATCTGAGATCAAAATCAGAGGTACAATATTTCTACTATCTGCGTAATGTATACAAAATGCAGGAAGATTAGATAGATTCTAGGTAAGAAGCTGTTGTAGATTCATTCATTCATCAGAGCTCTGGGATGTCCAAGTGTTTTAATTAACACAAAATATTATTCATTAGGATTGAATATTTTTAAGTTTAGCTGTTTCATTTAATGTACTAAAAATTGTGCCTCCACAGATTCTGTTCAGGAAAATAAGGATTCTCTATGGAAGATAAAGAGGATTTGATTCTGCTGTCACATACACAGGTGTAAATCAGTTAACTTCACTGAATTTAGTGGAATCCTGCCTGCAATAAAGGACTTAAATGTGAATAGCCAGGCACAGTTTTTTGTGTGAGGTGCTTTACTAGTTACATGGAAAGCAGTCTGTGTCGGGTGCTTTACGGTTTGCATCAGGATCTCATATTTATAATCTTAAAGCTATGTATATCTTACAGGAGCTTGAAAAACCGTCGTATATCGCCTTAGGGTCCTTGTTCTGGTAATAAGGATAAATGAATATTTTAAAAGAATTACAGCATGTAAAGGAAAAAAGATAAAAAAAAATATTAAATGCAAAATAAGACTGAAGATGGCCATGTTTGAGATTCAGTGCTTTGCTTACAGCCTATTTAAGCCATCTGGACCTGTCTGTGCTCCAACATCAGTTTGGTATTGCTCTAACTGCTGACTTCAAGATCTACTTTAGCATTCTTTTTCTGACACATTTTCCTAATTTCTCCATAATTCTCTAGAATACCATGGGAGTTTGTATGAATAAACTGGAGTTGCAGAACTGGATGCTTGCTTCTGAATCCAGTACCTAGTCTTTAGATCATGGTCAAATGGTTTCTATTGTAATACTCATTTGCTAAAATATTTTTTGCCCCCAACATGCAAAAGGAAGTCCTGCTCTGCTAACATTCTTGTTACTTAAATATTGATAATTACTGCATTTGGTGGCCTTCACTGGTCTTGGGCAAATTCCTTTCGTTGGCTTTGATTTATTGTGTCATGTGTGGATCAAAGCAACTTCAATCACATGCCCTATTCCTGGACCCACCATCCATCTCCTTATTCTTAAATGGCCCTAATTTGAGAAACCTCTTGGCTGTGCTTAGGTCAATTCTGATTTTGCGTAGAAAATTGAGACTAACCAGAAATTGAGACTGTCACACAACTATTTGATACAAAGAACACGCAAAACCAAGCATGTCCTATTTTACTGCCAACAACCGTGGCTTCTCTGATCTGTTAGTGTCCTTCAGCAGAATTTCTAAGATGCCAGCTAGAGGAGGGAGGAGGAGGGGAAGGCACGCACATTGCAGGGAAAAAAAGAAAATCCACCCCAGGAAACCAAGCGTATCATCCGCCTGGGTTCACATCTGCCCCCAGGTTTAAATGACAGACTGATTTTCTACTAGCTGCTCTTTCAGCCGCTTTGTTTTTGCTGGATGTACAGTTTGTGTGCTGTATATACACATTCCTTGCCCTGTCTTTCCAGTGTTCATCAACCCTAATCATAGTTTGGTATCTCTTACACTTTTAGCCCGTCTTGACCCATTTTAATTACCTTATTACCTCTTTGTGATTAGATAGCCTTTCCTCAGTAACCTTTTTAACTTCCTCAGTACCTTTCTGTTTTCTCACCCCTTCACTAAGTGTTAGCTACTTATCCTTTTTCTGAAGCTGACTGTTTCCTTTCCATTTGCAAAATCTTCTTGCTTTTTGTTTTCTCTCACTACTTTTCAGATTATGTCACAGGGTTGAAATAGAGTACTGAACCATCAAATGAATAGTGGGTAGATACTTTCACTTGTTTTATTTTAATTTAACATCATCCTTGTTCTTATTTATTTACTGTCAAGTTTTCATTTTAATGGTACAAATGATACTTACCTATTTTACTAAATTCTCCACCTGCATTTAGTAAGTTTTGAACTGTTGTATTTACTCATGCTAATCTCATTTACTCATGCTAATTGAGCAATTATTACCACAACTATCTGTTAAAAGTTGGAAGTAGATAAACGAATGGGTTTGCATTCTAATTTAAAGTCATCTCAAAACAAAACAAAAGATGCTTTTTCTGACTTTGGCAGTTGCACTGTGTTCGTTTTCACATGTTACTGCCTTTCTCAGGCCAACCCTTAATGTCTGTTGTCCTTTGTCTCCCACATCATGTATGAATTAGTTTGCATGTTGATTTGTTCAGTTCCCAGCACTGCCTGGTGACTGAAAGGCTATTTAACGTCATTCTGTGATTTGTGTTATTTCTAACATTACTTTTTTTAGCCTGGTATTTGATAGCCATTTCCTGTATGCTATTAGAGACTCTGAGACCCTGGACCCGTGGACCAAAGTTTCTCTGATGGTGTACACATTGGGTCTCTAATATTTATCCTTCATCTATTACATCTTCTTAATGAGTACTTTGATGTCAGTTTTGAGCAGCTGTGACCACATTTCTTCATGATTTATAGCCTGTCCTGGATCTGTAGACTGCAAAGAGAGGGACTTGTTTCCTGAAACTGCTGTAATCAGTACAAGTCTGGAGCACCAGCCTCTTCTTATTTATTTTTTCCTGTTTGGTGAGACAAAATAAAATAAAGATTCAGACTTCTCAATCCTTAGGGGAATTTGAAATCTCTGACCTTCTGAGGCGATGCCTTCAGTGAGACTCCTAGTTAGAATAAGTGCTGATCTTACAACAGTTACCTTTTCCAGATGAGTGGTAAATAGTTCCTGTATAACTTTTAGGACATAGAACACATTCTTTGGTTTCATGAGATTCTTGCTAGCCTTGAGCTGACATATAAATGTGAGAATATTTATTCAAAAACTTGTAAGAGTTGGAATTAAACTGTGGTTAACCTGTGTGGTTGTAAGCTGTTGAGACACTAATGAAAAAGCAGTGATGCAGAAAGATTAATAGTAATTTATTACCCATAAAGAATCTACTGTATCTTTTTATGCATGTTGGTTTGTTTTGTCCATTGCCATAACCCACTCTGCTGGCAGGTCCCCCAGGAGCACCGTAGGCTTAGCGCTCCTCCAAAACGTATTAGGTTGGCAGCATGACCATCATTCTCCTTACTCATGACTTTCAGAACTGTTTTTCAAGATGGCTGCAAATGTGGGGAGGAAGCACAACCCTCCACACACTTGATTTGGCAGCAAAAGCCTTTTAGGAATTTCCCACCTTCTCCCAGTCCATCCTTCCCCTGTGCTGCAGTTTTTCACCTGTCAGTTCTGCTGATGTAGCTCTCTGTGGTCTCGTAGTGTAAACCTTTTTGAAGGAAGGGAATGGGTCTTTACTGTGTGAACCATTTTGCAACCCCTGAAGTGGTTACATTCAAACCACCAAGTGTGTGAGATCTGGCCCAGAACTGGTGGGCAAAGGGAGCCAGGAACTCTTAAGTCTAGAAGCTAGAAACTTACCATGGGTCCGCACTCTGAATACATAACCTACCAAGTGTTGTTTGTCTTCTTCTTGGTAAGGGAAAAATATTTCAGTATGAAGGTTGCTTACAGTACTGTTCTTCACTGTTTTTTAATAGGCACAGTGATGACACCAAACTACATAGACTCAAGTAGTCTCAGCGTTGCCCCATGGTGTGACTGCAGCAACAGTGGTAACGACATAGACGAATGCATGAAATTTCTGAATTTCTTCCAGGACAACACATGCCTTAGTGAGTACAAAATTAAAATATGTCTTTAAATGAGTGTTAGCATGTTTTATGGAATTTCCTCATTGCTTGAGTATGTTATGATACATCAAGTCAATCTCTTTGCACATTGTAAGCATGGTTCTGCTGTAGGTATAAGAGCTAGAACTGAACAAACTTCAGCAAATAAATACTCTTGATACTACCAGGACTGGAAATGCAAGAGGCTGTTGGAAAAAATTTCAACTAACAGAAGTGTATAATATAGAAATAAGTTTATATCACTATCATGTTTGGACCCTTGCAATCAGGGAGCATCTGTACTAAAAAAATTGAAGCACCTCAGGGCCTTGTGTATAATTTAAGAATTTTGTATAAAAAAAGACGTACTTTATGAATGATCTGCTGTAGGTAAGGATAAATTGGATTATGTTTGCAGTTTGTGACCAAGCTTCAGGTTTTTTAGGCTACTTGATCTCAAATATCTGGTTTTAACGCAAGTCTGGATGGTACCTATTTTCAAGATTTTGTTAAATTATTGATTTTTTTTTTCAGTCAAGCTCAATCCCAAATTAGGGACTATTATAAATTTCAGAATGGCTCAGTGGAGTCAATTTTGGCAGGTTTACTTTTCAAATTTCCTGTCTGCCTGGAGCAACATAATTGGATGATGTGGAGTGTGCACCAGTGTTTTAATTTCAGATAAATGAGGAGACCAAAAGAACTTGGCTTCCCTAGCCTAGCAGAACAGAAGTTGAAAGGATACGTGATTGTCCTCTGAAATTGCATTAGAGGGGCAAGCACAAGGAGAGAAAAGAATTACTTAATGTAAAGGACAGTGTTGGCAAAGGATCAAAAAGGGAGATGTTGGCCATACATATTTAGACTCAGAACTGGAAAATTTTTAGCCATCAGACTAAAGTTAAAAAACAGCCTTCCAGAAGGAGTTTTGAGAGGAAAAAAGTCTTCTCTGTTTTAAAAGTCATTCTTCATCACATTATGAAAAGAAGCATGCATTGTTGCTCTTTGCAAAAAGAACAAATGAACTTGATGATCCAGACCATCCCACCCATTTCTGTATGCTTGCATTACTGCTAATGAAGGGATCAGTCTGTATTTTAAGATAGGATCTGAAAATCTCTATCTATAGCTTCTCAACAGGCAGCAATTTTGTGAAGACATGGAGAGTTTTGCATACAAAAAGTGAGTTACGTGAGTCGCTATTTGATAAACTTAATAAATTAACCTTGGGAAGGATGAAAGAATTATTCAAGATCACTTCAAAAAAACAATTCAGGCAATTCAGGTGTTTGTTTAAATGCTAATATAGCCTGAGACCTCCTTCAAACCTAATGGTGCTGCCATTTATATATACCTTGATACATCAGGTGTTATTAATTTGAGAATATTAATTTCTACAGTATTACATTTTTAAAAAATGCATTTAAAATTGCATTTTTAAAATGCACAGGTGCAGAGACTCCATGTCCTTTCTTTTGCTGTGAGTATGAAAACAGAAAGGTGTTTCTAGTTTAATAAAATGTCTTTTCTCCTCATAGAGAAGTGGAAAAGTTCCGTTTTTTTAATTGTTTATGTCGTTAATGGCATTTCAGCGTCTGGAAAACTGGCATAGAATGCTGGAATTTCTGTGATCCTTCATACAATACCAAAAACAAATTAACAGGAATTACTGTTGATTTAGGAGGTCATTCAAACACTTAGAAATACTTCATATGTGTAAAATATTGCTTTACATATTGCCTTATTCAGGTAAAAACAGGAAAAATATCATCCCACTCTTACCACTTTGCCTCTATCAAGCCAACTGGTTGCCTTTTATAAATTCTTTTCTGCATGTTCTGGAGTTCTGAGAACTATTATTAGAATAAAAAATATCTTTCTCAGATGAGAATTAAATGTAAATTATTTTATAAGGGAAGGAATACCACTGAGAAGTAGTATTAATAGCTTTCACATATTAGTCCCCAGTGAAGTTGTTTGATTTTTTATACAAAGAATTTGAAATAGGAAATCCCTAAATCCATGTTGAATCCCCAAAGACCTGATTAAAAATTGTTTTTCTATTTGTTTATAAAAAAAGACCAACCAATTTACTATTGCCATAAACACACTCTTTAATCCCATGAAACCATGATAAGCTTTTTAACTTTTATATTCTGAAGTTTTAGTCTAAGCATGTTTCCCTCACCTAATTATACAGATTTTGATTGAAAACTGTAAGGAAAAGATTGTCTTAGTTAAGCCACTTTCTAGTTATGGGCATATTAGTTTTAATGCAGCCAGCTGTAGAAGTAAACTAACATTTTGCCTGCTCTCTGTTTTCAGTTTGCTATGTTACATCACCTGCCTCAATTAGGACATAACATTCAAACTATATTTTAAATCACAAAAGTAAATTTTTTATGGTTTTGGTTGGTAACAAATATGATTACAGTAAGACCTAGGGCTTACGTCAAGAACGACCAGAAACGTTTCAAAGGAGAGGCTGCATCAAATAATTATGTGGCCCCAGACTCTCAATTCAAGTTTCTTGTATGTTCAAGATTAAAACATTTTTCAAAATAAAAATTGAATTTCTATAAATGCACATTTTTGATGGAATAATAACATTAATTAAAAAAAACCATTTCTGCTTTCTGCCATTTGTTTTGAAGTAGAAAATTGCCTGTAATTTCTTTTTACAGAAAATGCAATTCAGGCTTTCGGCAATGGTACTGATGTGAATGTGTGGCAGCCAATTTTACCAGTACAGACCACTACAGCCACAACTACAACAGCTTCCAGACTTAAAAACATAGGTTCAGAGACCACCAACAATGAAATACCCACCCACAACGATTCACCAGCATGTGCAAACCTGCAGGTAAGGAAGTCTTGTAACTGTTGCAGTGCATAAAATAAAATTGTTTGTGGAAATACATGCAGAGTGGTCTTCTGCTGCATGAATACATATCTACAGTGGAGTATCTGTTTATAACCATGTTGTAGTTACGAGCTGGATACACTACAAAATATCAGACACTGTTATAAATAAAAAACTTGCGGATTTCAGAATGGACTTCTTTGCCTCTGTTACAGAAACAAGGCATAGTATTGAATTTGTTATCACTGCTTTGGATATCAATGTGGCACTCTCTAAATCCTGCCAGTATATGTCAGATTAAATTAGTCCCCTGAGTAAACCAAGTTCAAGGGGAAGTCTGAATGTTAGCTAGCATGGAACACTATCTTCTTCCAACTTCTTTATTAGGTTATTGACAGTGAATTTAAGGGTGTGTTTTGTTTTGCCTTTTTTTTTTTTTTTTTTTTTTTTTTGTCTGAGTATTACAGAATATGGGGTTCTACATGGTGAAGAAGCTGGACAAAGATGCAAGCTATTTTGGATCAGGTGCCTTCCCCAGCTCAAAGTTGTGATGGGATTTTGGCCAACAGCTGCAACCATTTTGTTTGGCATTTCAGTTAGGATTTCTGTGGTGTGTCATTTGCTTGCTCAAGGCAGTGATGCATGTGCAGCCATTAGAAAGTATGAAAAATTCAGGCAAGAGATCTGCAAAATCTAGACAGAAAAGAACATGAGGTAACAAGCGATGTAGATTAACATTCTTCAGAAGCATTACTTACTCACAAAGTATACGGGGTTAATGGTAGATGGTGTTGAGTTTAGGAGCTTCTGTTTTATTTTGATTTTTCATGTCTTTACATTCATTTTTAGTTAAGGTTTGTAAGTTACTGATGAACAGAAGATAGTTGTAGACGCTATATTTCCATATGCAGTAGCCGTTTGACCAAATGAAATATGCTAAAAATAAATGTAATATTTTAAATCTGGAGCTCGGAATATCTTGCATCTGAAGCAAGAACTAGATGGGGTATTATTAATTCACTTCATGTTATATTAAAGAGTTGTATGGCAGAGATCATATTTTTCTTCAGTGTTTGTACAGTTCCCTATAGTATAAGGCCTCCAGATGCTCCCAAAATACACAATAAATAATGAGCTGAAGAAGTGGCAAGTGATCACAAATCCCATTGGTTTCAGTTTGATTTGCAAATGTTCTTCAAGCCTGAATAGATGGTCCAGAGTTTTGAAAATTGATTAAGTCCTTTCCTGTCCTCCTTACCTTACTCCTACTCCCATGTTATTTTGAGGTCATGTCCCACGTGAGATTATCAACACTGATTTGAAGCTGTGCTGTGACTTCAAGTACTCCCTTGATACGCTTAAGAAAAGTAAAGGTCTCTACAGAAAATTGCATCCTTTAAATAAATGATCTGCTGTTTTGTAGAAACTTTAGATATGTTGGCACTAAAAGGTCACTGAAGTTACATGAATGACACAGGTTTATTCTTGTGAAATACAACATTCAGCTGTTTGCTTCTTTTTCTGACACTTTTGTTTCAGAATTGAACCATGAAGAACAAAGGTCTTACATTTCAATGCATTTTTTTAAAGTAACTTGCAAATAGAGCCAAAACAAGCCCACACTTTTTTAAAGAAACCTGTGTTTATTGGACAGTGTGGTGCCACTTTGCATGTGAGACTTAAACCTCAATTCAAATTTTACAAAAGAGCTGAAAGCATATTCATTCCAAGGCTCTCCTCCTATGAAAAATATGCCTTTGTGGTATTTTCAAAACATGAACTCGAGTTACCATAGGCAATCTGAAGAGCTTTGTTATACACTTAACATTTGAGCTGACCAGCAATATAGCCTAAATATTGTGAAAAATAGAATTAGAAGCACTCGTCTTAGTACAAAAAGACAGTGAGGGGATAAGGAGGTGATCATTGAGGTGCTACAAGGCTGCATATTTTAGTGCATTTAAAAATGCAGTAAAGGAAGAAAGAGCAGGAAGTGATTGATTAGTATAAATTGCTATAGAAATAAATACAGTAGGGGAGGAAAGAGCAGGAAGTGATTGATTAGTATAAATTGCCGTAGAAATGAACAAATGCTAACCTCCTGAGGTTGTAAAATACAGGGCATTAACCTAATCTGCCAAGTGTGTCACTGGCTGAGCAATTTTTGATACATTTTTTCCTGACTTGTTCAGAATGGTTGTATAAAAAGCAAGAGCACACTAATGGTTTTGTCATTCTGCCATGTACTCCTTCACACATGCCTACTTGGGAGCCTGGAATGGCTGCAAATGCCTAAAGAAAATATGAGATATTCTTTGTTTATCAGAACTCAGTACTTATTTCAAATACCTGCTGAAGGTTTGGACTTCAAAATAATTTTTGCCATTTAGAAATGGTTATTCATTTCAAATTGACACCTCTACAAGATTTTACAGTTCTACTGTTATATTGATATTTTCTTACATCCAGCTGATGCAGAAAGATGTTGATGTTTGGTATATGCTTATTTTATGTTTACATATGCATGGATTTCTGTACTGCATTATTTTTTTCTGTCCCTGAATTAAATCGGCACTTCGTCTGCCAGGAAGATGCTTAACTTCATCAAGAGTCCTTTTATGAACATGGCTTATAGCAAAGTTTGAAAAGCACAAAGATTAAATAGTGGTTAGTTTTATATAAAATGCTAAATTCAACTATTTTTTGAAGTGCTTGATGTCTAGCAAAGGGTCCTCAGCGCTACATTAAAAAATGATAAAATACTGTGAACATGAAGACAAAAGATGCATGCCACCAGTGTGGTCCTTATACAGGCATATTTTATTGAGCAATTGTCATCCATATCTTTTTTTCTGAAAGCTGCACTCTAACATTTTCTATTTAAGTGACATATTTGTTTGTCCCTCATTCTTCTTGACCCTAACTGGTGTATGCCAGTGTTCTGGTTTCAGCAGGCAGGCCTGGAAACCCCACACAGCCTTTCGCTCACCCCCCCCCTCCTCCCAGCTGGGATGGGGNTTAGAAACTAAGACAGCCAGTCAAAAAAGGGTTACGGTTTTCAGTCTCACATTCTACCACCACTGCTTGAACCATCGTGTTGGATTATGTGAAAAGGACAAGAGAATTACTTTGGATGTGTACTCACTCTGTGTATTCTTCAAGAAAATTGCTGCTTCTGCATTTAGGAAAGATGCATGGAAATGAAAAATGGTACTAAAATATACTCCAAATGATAAATGAGACTAGATTAGACCATCATCATCAGAGATAAATAAAATATTAAGACTTTCATACTGAGTTTGCTATAATATTTCAATGGACATTATCGTATGACTAAAAATGAAAGAAATCAAAGTGATTAAGGATATTTCACTCTGATGTTCTGCAATTAAATCTATCAACTCCCTACACAAAGGTAATATACTTTGTTTTCTCATGTTTATTATAAATGTCTTGATCTAGGTAACTTTATCTCAGCGTTCAGAGGGAATTTAAGGTTTATGTGGTTTTGGTGAAGTGTGAGCTGTGGACACATATAATTGAGATATGTGGCACTTCGGACTGAAAGCAAATGCTTTTCAGTCAAGTCCAGTATGTGAATGTATTTTATTCGTAGCAGCAGAATTCCTATCTCGAATTTATGAGATAGGACTTTAAAATCTCAAATATTTTGTGGGGAACAAGAAGGGAAAGAGAAATGTAGATACTTAAATAGGTAGATTTTTTGTATTTGTTGTATGATTTGGGAGTGTTTAGAACAGTGTGGATCGTATTGCACGCTGTTCTTCCACAGATTCCCATAATTCCACATAAACTTGGGACTTTAAGAAGAATTTATTATGGCAAGCCGTAGGACAAAAACAGGAGACAGAGTCCACAGTTCTCTGAGGAGAGCAGAACTTAAACATGACTGAGACTGGAAATGACTGTGCTTTCAGCTTGTAGGGTTAGGTGTTGCAGATCTTCATCCCTGAGTCTGCTAATCTGGTGTTTGAAATGCTGTCTATAATTGTCTAATGTAGCTTCCTGTGTGCCAAATACTATAAGCATTGTGTAGGTGTTAGGAGAGGGTTAAAAACTTCAGTGTATTGTTCTGAGGGTCAAGACTCAGTAGGTGTAGGGCTTCGTGGACTGGTAAATGGGTGGTGGGTGAGCATAAGCAGGGAACGCAGGCAGCATGTGGTTGTTTAGTTGATGAGGGAATGGTACAACTGCCAAAATAATAATAAAGACAAAGTGAGCTTCATTTATCCCCTGTGCACCGGTCTCAGATCGTCCACATGGCTGGCACCGGCTTTTCTCTGGTCTCCACACAGCCTGTGATCTTTCTGTTTTGTCTCATTTTGTGGAAAAGCAAGCACTGCCCTGCCTATCTTTTCCCTTGGGAGATGTACTTGGACCTCTTCCTCCAGACACTGCAGCTGCACAGAAAGTTCCAGTCTGGAGCAAAAGATGGATAAGAATATAAAACTCCCATTGCTGTGCCAGAACAAATTAGAAAAAAGATAGAATATTGACTAAATATCTCATATGAAAAGATTTAAATTTACTTCTTGTATTTCCAGGATTAGTGGACATAATGGGGTCAGCTTTCTGCTAAAAGTGATTTACACAACACCTATTGGCAGCTTTTCTTCTGAAAAAGCAACATCTTTAATTTGCTTCAGTAGCAGTTCTGTTGTACCTAAAGGAGTCTTGTGTGCTTTACATGTTCAGATTAAAATCTGGCAGCCAGGGATGATTTAAAATTTAATATTTAATTGTGTCATTTTTTTGGATAGCACTAAGCAAAATTATGTTTTGCCAAAACAGAGACTGCTTTGGCCATTCACATTGGTTTCAGGAAAGTTAATCCTTATTTTCTTCAGCAGCATTTTGGATGGGGTCCTCAAAAATGTGCTCTGAGAAGAATACAGTTCTCTGACACTGTATGCATTTATTTCACTGTTTTTGCACCTTTTGTACAGAACCGAGAAAGGTCAGATGGCTGCAAGAGAGGGTCAATTCCCATTTCTCTGGCTGTGTGGTTGTTTGGCTGTTTATAGGTGCAAAAGCTGCTGGCAGTCCTCTTGCATTGCTGTACAAACCGTGTACTCACTGGCAAAAGGCTGCTATGCAATGAGCATATATGTACATATGTGCTAATGGTCTGATCGTGCAGACAACTCCCACCCGGAGCAAGGCTGCATTTATGTTCTTCACCGCCTTTGCCAAATAATTTCAAGACCACACAAGAGGAATCATTTTAAGCTTGTTGAAATCCTGCTGAAGTTCAAGATCTGATTAATATAGCTGATGAACTTCTAAGTACAGAGAATCTTTTCCCTCTCCTTTGAACATCAGAGGAAGTCTGAGGATGTAGCCAAGTTTCATACCCTATAGGCTTTCATGTATCATATTAGTGTCAATGTTGCTGTCAGGCATCAGCCATCAGTAGTCAGCAGAAAATAGTTCTCATTTTCCAGCCTTGGTTGAGCTTTGTAGTTGAACATAGGGCCTTCTTGCAGGATCTGTCATGATTTGCGAAGTAAAATGTAGCCAAAACTCTCTGCTGGTAGACAGTAATCGGCACAGCTCTGTTACTGTCGTCAGCACTGCTCAGATGTGCACCAGCTGAAGCTAACATTGTCTCCTTGCCATATAGACTGGGCCTTCTATTTAATCATTAGTATTCAATTAAGTGTTTTTGATGTAGGAAGTCAGTAATAATAAATTTCTGTTACTGAAGGATAACAATAACATAACAGTTCATTTTACATATTAGAATTACAGTTTAAATTATGTTTTTTGGACTAGTATGCTTTTCATTATAAATATTGGGCATGCATATTGCTGGAGAGCATAATACTTTAGAATTATTTCATCAATGCTAAAATATTTTACAGTTCATTTTAAAAAAGTTTTAATAGTCTGAGCATCTTTAATGTATTATAATAATACAGTTCTTTATAGCAGACTGTAAAACTCTAGACTACAGTTTTAGGAGTCATGCAATTTTGTTTTATAGTTTAATAATTGTTCAATTGAAAATGAGTATGAGGTTACTAAAAAAAAATTAATGAGTTACAAAAATACAATTTCATCAAAACATATTGCACACCTTTATAGAAATTGAAATTTCTACAGACAGATTATAGTTTTTATCCTCAGAAGGATTTTTCCAAATTGTTGCTACTAAAAGCAGATGTAGCATTTTCAGTGTTCCCCTAAGCCATGGTTTTTTCTATGTTTCACATCAATATCCTCTTATAGGAATAGCCACAAAAATACAAAGTGCTAAAATAAACCAGAATCAGAATATTGGATCACATCAGATAAGCCAAATCAAGCTATTCATAGCCCATGTTATTTCTTTATATGGTTATTCATCATACTAAAGGTAGTCCTAACGTCAGCCAGCTTTAATTCTCAGTCAAATATCTAGTCCATCATACATTTGCCTTTTACAACAGATAGCTTACTGTAGCCTTCAAAAGCCAGCCATAAAATAGAGCACAGTATTATAACCTAATTTTAAAGCATAACTACTACTAATAAAAATTCTAGGGCATTACATTGTCATGGTAGATGTTTAATCATATTGTCTTTGTAAGTATCGTTCATAACATTGTGCATTTATGGAACTTGACAAAGTGTTTTGTTTAAGGCATAATTTTTGGTGTTAGCAGTAGGTTTTGCCCATGACTTTGTTTCCATTTGTACATGTGCAAGTGAAAGTAACTCTGACTACGCCAGCAGGCTGGTCCTGTTGCAAAGCAAGTACAGGCAAATAAAGATCATGCCACCAGGTTTCGAATGTAATGGAGAACAAGAAAATGTCATTAGTACCTTTTTGCTTTTACCAAAGTTATTTGTGAGAGTCCTACTTACAGAGCAGAATCCCATTAAACAAGATTTTCTGCAGGCTTGTAATGACAGTGTTCCCAACCTTAAAACCCTAATTACAGTTGTCTTCAGTTAAGATAAGATATCCCCTCATAGACTTCAGTTACTCTGGAAACCACAATGTATTGCAGGGCTCCAGAAACAATACATATTTTACTTTATAAACTACATTAATGCACTGCGTTATCCTCAAAAATTAAATCCACAGAGACACATGAGGAAAACCAAAATAAAAGACTTGTACTACCTCAGGTAATTTATACAGTTGTCAATACAGAGATTTTTCTTTTTTTTCTGAAGTCAAAAAATTGCTTGATAGTTGCCAGAATTGATTAAATTTTTACAAATCAAATCTTTCTTTATCAATTCTGCCATTATTGCGACGAATTGTTATTTTCTAGGCAAGCAGAGGGATTTGCTGCCGATTTCGTGAGACTCCTATAATTGAAATGTATTTTTTAAACACTGTATTGATGTTTTTAATTCACAGTGTGGTGGTTTAAGACAAGATGACATTGTGGAGGCTAAATAATTTTGGATACCAATGCACTGTAAGCATAGACAGGTGCAATATTATGAATCGTTTGCCTCCCCAATTGTGTGGGGGATATGGTGCAGAGGAGTCAGGATGAGGGACATCATAACACTTGGGTGCATGATGTCTTCCTCCCAAGGTTCTGCAGGGGGACCAGTCTGTGTTGTAGGAGGGATGATCCAAAAGTAATGCCTCCTATGTTACTGTGTTGGCCCATGACATCAGAGGTAGATGTTGGTGGTATGGCAGTAGAGTTTGAACCTTCCACCAATATTCTGTTCCATTTTGTTGCTGCGAGACAGATGGCAGCAGAGGGGCAGTCTGACTAAATGGTGTCTGACATGGAAGTGCGTATGGATCAGAGGTGTGGAACTGAATTCCTCTGTGTGGAAAAAATGACACACATTGACATTCATTGACACTCGCTGAATGTTTATGGAGACCAAACAGTGGGTGTGAGCACAGTGAGGCAGTGGATGGTGCATTTCAGCAGTAGTGACAGCTATGTGAAAGACAAGCCACATTCCAGACAGCCATGCACAGCTGTCACTCCATGAAATGAAGAATGTCTCAATCAGCTCATCCATGCAAATTGATGGATTACGACCAGGGAACTGTGTACAGAGTTGAATACCAGCTTCATCTGATGCTTCTTGAGGTCCCTTCCAACCCATTCTATGATTCTATTCAATGCATTGAAAATGATGGTGGCAACGTTCAAGTATTGCAGTTTGCACCAGGCTCCAGATTCTGGAGGAGGGTTGTAGCACTATCCTCCATGAAGTCTTTTCCCCAAACCTTTGTTCCCTGATATTTTTGGGTGTCCTTATGTGTATGTTTGGGCTGAGATACCTCATGGATAGCTGCTCCATTCACACTGAACTGATGTTCCTTGATTTGCTGTCGCTGTTGTTGGCTTCTTGAAATCCACTTGTTGTGGAAACTTCTGAGCAGTTTTGCGCTTCTTAATGATCCAAAAGTTGTTTGCATAGTTTACCTATCCATCTCCTAGTGTACATGAAAACTATTCTGTTGTTTGGGGCAAGTAGTCAGTCATATTTTGTGTACCACTACAGCGAAGTGTGGAGTAAAGTTCAAAGGCATAAGCTCCCAGCTCTATCTGATTCATTCTCAAAATGATTTTGAAGAAGAATGGGGTTGTATGCAGAAGATCCTGCCCTGCTGCGGTGAGTCCTGAACAGTCATTAGGCAAACAGAGTTTTCCACAGGACAACCCAGGCCTTAAGGCCTTTGTGCAGGTGTTTAATTGTGTCTTCCTAGGTTATTGAGGTATTCAAATTTACTTGTTGATGGTTTTAGCTAAGTCATTATTAAGAATATCATAGAGTTACTGCATTCTAGGAAGATGTATGAATTTGAGTAGTCCAGTGCAGATACAGGACTTGGAGAAAAATAGAATTCCCAGATGTTACTCAGTGAATGAAAGTGGGTTTGAAGGCATTTACCATAATTTCAAGACTAAATCATATAGTGTTAGCTTTAAGCATACTTTCAGCATCTTGCAGACTGTGCCATTTCTGGAAGTGGATGTGGCAGCTTTGTTCATCCTCTTAGTCTCACAGCAACATTACTTTTCTTGGCACAGGCCTATAACTTTTCCTCTGGAGCTCTAAAAATCCCTGTAGTAGCATCAGAGAAAATCACACTGCTTTTAGAGAGAGATTCCCTTAAACTCATATAAGGAGAGCAGCCCTAAACAGCTTTAAACACCTTTCTGTACTATTGGAAACCCTCCTTCTTTCAGAAAATAGAAATTTCCCTCTCAGGAAACAGTAACCAAGACTAACTCTGCCTATTTGTATAATATTAGCTGTTAGCCCCTTAGTATCAATATACAGGCATATCTAATCCATCCCTGAAACCTCACTTCTAGTTAACTGTTAATCTTTATTGGAGCCTTTTCTTATCTGGCCTTTCCTCTTATTTTTTGTTCGTCATTTCTTGTATATCTACTCTTTAATCTTTAGGTACTCAACTGACTCATAGTCTCATTCTGGTGTGAAATTTAGCACTTTAGTTTTCTTTATTCTGTGTGTCTGACATAACATCTAAATACAGATTCAGGGGGGAGGGGCGAAATACAGTAGAAGACTGAGCAGTTGAACCCATATGGCACGTGAGGAGTCATCCTGCCATCACTGGCTTGGCTATCTTGGAAGTCATAGTGAGGAAAGGGAAAGGGACAGGGTGTTGCAGCCATGTGGGGATGCAATAAAAGATCGGACTATGTCTGTGTTCTGGTTTGGGAGAAAGTCTGAGGCGATCCTGCTTCTTTATTCGTGATTAAAGTGAGTACACTGCCCCCTTCTACCAATAGCAAAACCGAGTGCATCTCGTATGTTTGTGCTTATAAAGTCATTTGAGTCTATAGAGGCAATCACATGACCTAATCAAATTCCGGTTTCGTTTACATATGTAAAAAATGAAATAACTGCACAGTTGTGTACATTGCAATTATCCTTAAACTTATGCTGCAATTATCAGTTACATGCAGATATGTCAGTCGTTGATCTTTATATGTAAACCATAGACTATGGTTCTTAAAAAAATAAACTACCCAGGCTTGTAGTTATCATGTAGCAGATATGATCAAAAACATTTCAGCGGCGGTAAAGATAATTTCTTATAAATAGTTTTGTCCTTGTAACCAGCAACAAACAAAATTCAGAAGAGCCTAATTGAAGCTAGAATTTGGGTAATCATTCTACGTATTATATCGGTGACAAAACAGCACAGCTGAAAAAATAGCATACTGTTGAAGAGCTGTATAGTTTGGAACCCTTATCATAGCATGCTTAGATCTCTCAAGTAGTCAAAGCAAGTTTATAGGACAGGAAGTGAAATACAGCATTTTAACCAAATTGGCTAACATAAACTCTTAATAAAAATATTAATAATAAACATCTGAACATAAATATATTTTATATATAAATATTTTTTATATATTTATATGCTTTTCACCTTTCTGCTCATTTTACTTACAGTAGTCACTGTAGATTTGTAGATTTGTAATCAAGTACTGGAAATATATCATATCTCTTATTCCCTATTTACTTTTTATCCCTGTGACTTCAAAAAAGCTGTGGCACCTGAATAATAGGTCTTTAAGTTACCCTTAAACCATCTACTCTACAACTTCCAACTTGCTTTTGATTTCCAGAACTGAAGGTGCTGTCACTCACTTTAGTTCCTTGCCTTCACACTCAATGAGAGTTCACAATATTTACTTTAGCCTTCATTTTGGAGAACGAGAATCTATTTCACATCAGATTGCAGTTCTAATAAGTGGACTTGGCCTAATAATCCCAGCTCTGGTTATGTCCTCCTGTGTGCTTAGCTCCTTCTGTGAGCCAATTTCTGTGATCTTTTAAGCAGACGGGCTGTTGTGCATAATGCAGGATATTTTTTCATAGGTTCACTCAGCATGCATCCTAACGAATTACAGGATTATCCTCCTTTGTGTCTTTCTTAAAACAGAATTAGGTATACAGAGCAGTAATTAAGTAACTACGGCATTGCACAGTACAATTGACATTTTCAGAAGCCTCAAGTTGTCTCTAATTCAAAGCCATTACCACATACACAAAAACATTTAGATGTACTGAATTCATGCTCAGATTTGAAATATGTGTTTTCAAATTTTTATGTGTATGGTAAGATCTGTTCTAGGTAGGCCCTAAATAGCTGCCTGCTTTGGCTGTAGTTACTTGACTTGTGCAGTAAAATGGGTAAGCAGGAACATAAACTAAGCATGCACAGATGAGTGCAAAGCAGTTACAAGGATCTGTGAAAAACCATTCCTAAATTTGTGTCTGTACAAATCTCATGAATGCATGTGAAAAACTTGTTTGATCAGAACTTTTCTGATCAACAGTGCTTGTTTAGTATGTTTTTAATACTGTCTTGCCCTCTTCTAGCAAAGGCAGCGCACTCAAAGTTGCATGTATCTAAGTTAAACTCTTGAAGACTATTGAGAATAAATGTTCTATGTCAGTGCGCTATTTTGCACACTTTGATCACATATGCGCTGTAACTATCCAGTTCTGAGGACAAATTTAGGAATTTGTTCCCACGGGGAACTTCCTGTATATGAAGTCAGATGTCCAACGCAAATTCAGAAGGAAAAGTTCATTTATCATGTTTTGAACTTAGTTAGTTGGACATATTCATGCAACTGTTTTCACAATTGTACTCTCATCAAGAGTCAGCCCAAACCCTATTGCTTTTAATTAAGATTTCCTGATTATTCCTAAGCATTCAGTCATGGTTATTTGCGGATGAGAAATTCCAGTTGTTGTAAGCACAACTGCAAAGGTTTAGATAAAAACCACACATGGTCTATACTGAGCTTATGAGCTTAATGAGGATACTTAGGAACCATTAATTAAGTAGAGGCTTTTCACCTTCAGACCGATGACTGAGATACAATGTTGTATTTAGAATCAGCACTGACAACTCTTTGATAAGTGCCCTTAGTGGGAGAGAGGTTTTTTGGAAGCTGAAGATCCCACGAACAGCCCCTGAAATACAGGTCATGCTGGCTCTTGTCAGTGTAACAGGAGAGTGGACTCTGGCATTTCACAAACGTTTTAAATAGAGCAACTGGCAGAGTTGCAACTCCAAATAATCTCTGAGCCAGTGAGATGCATCTGCTCATATGCTCTACAATCCTCATTCATCATCTGCTGCCCTGCGTTACTACAAAGCCTGTTGTTCTGCAATTATGTTCATCCATGCACAGCGTATCAGAAATATTATGTCCTGTACTGTTCAAGTGGTCACTGAGAGTGAGCAGCATAGTGATATCCCAGATCCTTTTTTGATGCTGTTCTCAAATTCTAGAAAAGCTAATTCCATCTTGACCACTAAGCATGGCATCTCTTCAGCCTGTTAAATTCATTTCTTGCTGGGAGAAGTTTGTATAGCAGAAAGGAAAATTAAGAGCACGAGGAAACATCCTGAGTCCTGTGCAATATTATAAACCTGTATCCCATTAATTCCTTAGCTTCTTTGATGAAGTGTGCTGCCTGAGGTGTGAATTAGTGACACTTTCGTGCATTGGACCTGTCCTCTTAAGAGAAGTGCTCCAGATGCGCCTCCTCATTTCAAAAATACTACAGAATAGTTGTCAGTATTGACCTGAGCTAGATTAAACTAGCTACCTAGAAATATAGGGCTGTATATCCCATTAATAATCTCCTGAACTATCCAGTCTGCCACAACATAATACTTCAAACTGTAGGCAAGCTACTCAAAATAAATCTTCAAAAGCTTTAGTATGGACATCCTGCAAAATATACCCCAAATTATAGTTGATCTCTATTACTTACATTATTAGCATTCCTCTATTTATATTTTTAGGCTTATTAAATGTAAATATAAAAATAAGCCTTCTGTCTTTCTGTGAATTGTTTGTGTGATGAAACAAAACAGAATAATATCCTGTGAATACAAATTTGCATAATCTGATAATTATTTGCATAATCTGGTTATTACAGGCTCAGAATTGTTTTAACATGACTATAATTGTTAAACATCTGAAACTTTCAGTACTTTTTGTGTCTATGAAATCGTTTCAGTTACGGAAAAATGTTAGTACTTCACTGAGCTCAAATTTGAGGCCATACTTGCAGATGGTGTTAGGAATTTACTTTGTGCTTTCATTTGCTTCTTCCTGGAAGATTTCCCATAAGGTGCTGTGGGATCAGGCCAGTAAAGAATAAGGCATCTTTCTAATAAGGCCATGATATTGTAGGCCTCTCTTGCAGAAGAGTTTCTCTGCTTATTTGAATAGCTTCATTAACTACAGTGCAAGTGTTACGGGCGACAGCATTGTGTAAATAATGGATATGAAGAAAGCCACTACAATATAATACATTAAAGTATTGCATACTCTATTGTAGTCCATTAAAGGGAAACAAGGTTAGATTTTGATTCCTAGTAGTTAGAAGGAAGGTTTGATTTTTCTGTCCTCCACTCCAGTAGATGAAGAATGAAATATACAGGCAGGTTGCTCTGAAAGTAATGCCTCCTGTTGATTTCCTTGGAAACTACAAGGAAACTACAACAGCTGCAAAGAGCACAATAACACTATTTAATAGAGCAAATTCTCAAGTACAGAACACTATTTTTCAACATAGTCACCACCATTAGCTATGCATTTTCACTAGCTATGAATAAGAGTCTGCGTGCCACGCTCATAAAAATCTGCACCAGTAGAGGTGACCTGCTGTCACTGCCACCACTCTGAAATGCACCACCACCTCCTCACTGTGCTCACATCCACTGTTTGGTCTTCATAAACATTCAGCAAGCATCAATGAATGTCAATGAGTGCAACTTTTTTCCACATGGAGGAATTCCATTCCACACCTTTGCTTCATCCATACTTCCATGTCATATGCCATTTTGTCATTGCCTCTCTGCTGCCATCTGTCACATGGCAACAAAATGGAATGGAATATTGGTGGGAAGGTTCAACCTCTACTGCCATGCCACCAACATCCACCTCTGACATTGTGGGGCAACATAATAAAATAGGAGGCATTACTTTCAGAGCAGCCCTCATATATGTAGACTGCTACATCACAGTCTTTTTCAAATGCTGAGTTTTAACATCCATACTGCAAGGGCCTTTTAATATCGTTTAGGAAGCTGAGAAGACACACAAAGGTCTAGCTTAGCTGATGGAGTTCTTCCAGCAAGACTACCTGTTGGTTTTTCTTTGGTCATCACAAAAACTTGGTGAAACTTAAGCTTATTGCTGAAAATGAAATGCCAACAATCAGAGTTGTGTGATGTTAAATCACTTTTAGAAATCAGAATGACATCAGTTTCTTAATCAAGAATACAAATATGGCATTTGAATACTTGTCTATAAGGAAGGTATAATTTCTAATGAAAATAAGAATAGATTACTACATACGCAACTGACAGCTACACTTGAAGTTTTCTTATATTTCACAATAAAAAAAAATTTCTACTGTTGGTGACCTTGAACTTTGCCAAAACATGAACTGTTTGGGTGAAATTTTCCAAGCTATGTTTGTGGCTCTGGCTAAATTTAAAAGGAACAAGTGTCTGTCAGAAACCCGTTGTGCTGCTGCCTGTTTCTGTGGTAGTCTCACCTTGGTAAACTTTATTGTGTTTTAAAGTAATGCGTGCTTAAAAATAATCTGTCTGATGTTTTTATTCTGAATGATATTCTGAATGATAGAAAGGAATGTGGCTACTGAGGCAAGTACTGCAGCAAGTTTACTAAAATTTCAGCCCCATGAGTTATATCTATGCACCTGCAAAACTCAGCTACAGGATTAGAAGAACAGGGAGAAAATGCTTTAAATTTTTATTTCAGTGGCACTTCTGGAGAACAGATTGTGCCAAAAATGCAAAATTCACTAATTAATCCAAATCACAGCTGTTCAAGATTGAAATACTTTAAAAGAAAAAAAAAACAATCTCTAAATCATGTCATAATTTAATGGGACTCAGTAACAGTCATAGTCACGTAACTGCGGATGGAAGGAAACAAATACACTGAGATTGAAATGTATAAATAAAACTGAGGAGAGGATGTGATGCGCTATGTGATGGACACCTCAGCTAACTGGCTAATTTCTTCCGCCTTTCTGTGCAAGGTTGCTTCAGTATCCGCAGCCTTTGCTTTTGCCTCCCTGTAATTGGAGCAAATAGCTTGTTATCCAAAATGTTTTCTCAACCCTTTTAAGGCTGACCGCTGTGTTTTCTTTGTGTGTGTAACTGTGCCAGCACTCACAACATGCGTGCACATATGTTAATAAAGACAAAAATCTTGAATATTCTTAGTCTCTTAAGCAAAAGCAGATGTTCATGGTCATTCTCTTCCCTTTCCTTTAAAATTTGTGAGTGAATGTAGTGCTCAAGAAACCAGCAATAATATCAGTTGCTTCAGGTTGGCATAGCACAAAAGGACGCTCCCTGCAGTGCTCAGTGCTCCAGGCCTCATGCTGGCTGGTGTTCAGGCAAGCTTGCCTGATCGTTCCTTCCAGCTGTGGAAGCAGAGGAAGACACCCCTGGTCCTGCCGCCTGAGTGTGGTGGCAACGCGTGACCCCTGTTCCCTTCCACCTCCTGACAGCTTGAGGCTGGCTGCCTCATGAGGCAGATGTGGCATGGTCAGTGCTTCCCTGCTGAGCCCTCTCCCTGCAGCTCCCTTTGGGCCTAGCAGGCTCCAGAGTTTTCCCTAGCAAAGTCTCGGCTGGACACCGTCCATCCCATCACCTGCCAGCCAGCTTGGTGCCAGCCTGCCTCGCGCAGAGCAGCCTCCCACTGCCTCTGACAGCACACATGGAAATAGGAAGGGCAGTGCAGCAGCGTGGTGGCTGTGTTTGAGTGGTGCCTCTTTCAAGGCTCATTAGCGCAGTGCAGGCCGATGCTGTTCTGGCTGAGCTGCTCTCAGTCCCATCGTAGCCGTGGCTGACAGCTGCTCAGGAGTGTTTACAGCACACTCCAGTGCACCACGTAGCCTGGTCTAATAGGGGAGGCAGGCACTTCACCTGCTGCCAAATAGAACAACTTTGTTTGCATATTCGGACATGCAAGGGCACACACTCTAGCCTGGGGAAAGTGCTGTGGGATCTGTACTTCTTTGGTGGTGTACCTTTGTTCAAAATTAAAAGCTGAAGATGTCTTTGAGGTGGGATTTTGTAATGGCCTTGTGTTCATGTTTCTGTTCTTTGGATGCTGTTCAGTGTCCAACAGCCAGACACTACCTGTTACCACTACGTATGGCACTGGGTTGGTACTTGTAGCAAATCACTAGAAGAGTGGGTTTTAATAATGAAATCCCAAACAACTCGTCTTTGAATTACATGGCTGTTCAGTTTTATAAATAGAAAAAAAAAGAAAACCGAGGCAGCCTCAGCCATTGAGATATTAACAAAATTTATTCATCTATGCTTTTTAGTATTCTATTTTTCTCTTCTGCCCTTCTTAACGCAAAAATATTTGCTTGAGGCAAATCCATAAAAAGACCATATTTGGAGAATTGCATAATATCCTCTAAAAATAGGAAGGAGGAATCTAGGACTACAGAAATCCATTTTACTCAGAGAAATAAATGACTGAACATGAAAACAAAATTGTAACAAGTTACTGTACTGCCATGAAAGGTAAGTCAGGCAGTTCAGTTGACTTGGCTGGGTGTCATATTTTGTGCTGTGCTCACTGGGAGACTAATTGCTTGAAATAAATATTTGAAGATCTCTGTGTCTGGTCCTTGTAAGCTGTTTGATCAGTTTGGTATTTCTGATAGGATCTGTTTTTCATAAAACTTTAAAGCTTGCTGCTAGACACTTTTTGTGCCACATCGTGCAGTGAGGGATGGGGCTTAGGTAAACCTCATCTTTATTAAAATACTGGACCTGGGAGTGGTCAAGCAATAGTTCATACTGTACAGGTCTTCTTTCCTCCTTTTCCCCACTTGTTTCTGCTCCTTCTGGGAAGTTTACTTCTGGGCCCCTCTGCTCTGTCGAATTTTCTCATCGTTTTTGGGTTGAAGAGTTTGCAAGGAGGAGGTTTTCTTTTACCTGCACCAGACATTATCAACTCTTTAAGACTGTTTACCAGATTGGTAAAGCACTCAAAATCTGTAAGAGCAGCTGAAGTATAAGGGGAGATTTTAAATGCACTGAGTGTTCCCTTAAGAAAGCCAGAGCCTGCAAGGTGAGCGAGGCAGGTCTGTCGCTGCGCAGTGTTGTCCATTAAGCAGCTGTCTGTGGGTTTGAGATCAGACCTGACCTGTGAATTGTGAGTGGCTGAGCAGCGGGTGGCTGATGGCATTGAGCAGTGCTCAGGGCTCAGGGCTGCTGGCATCCCACTGCCTGGCCCAGCTGTGGGAGAGCCGTGGGGGGGGAAATCACAAAAAAGCAGGCCATCACCGGAGAACATGGACAAGTGATGTCATTTTAGGACGGGTGGAAAGTCTTGGGGACAAGGAGCTTAGCACTGGGAGATGGTGGGATGTGAACAGTTTGGCTGATAAACTGCTCATTGCACTGCATCGTAGCCTCCAAAACTCTCTGTTTCCCCGGTGCGTATTTGGGCACAAGGGGATAAGCGGTTTGTTTTATGTGATGTCTCCCAGCTGAAAAACTTGTGATTTTATTCTTACTGGGCTGGATTTTAGCTATGTAGATTTGGAGACTAGTACAAGCAGAGTCTTGGTAATGCTTGTTTTTAAAATATTTCATTCAGTGTACAAAGTGGGATTACAGAACTGTAGAGCTTTTGTGCAGCATGACCACCAATAATTTTATGCCCTAAGCTTGCATCTTTAGGATTGATTCATAAGAAAAAAATAAAGAAGTACAAGCAGAAAAAAGGATCTGACTTTTTTCTTGTAGGATTGTGCAAAGCTGATTGTTTCTAAAGGTTAAGTATCTTTACACCCTGGCTGTATGGTATGGGCTTCAGCATTATTCTGTGCTGAATTGGATCCCTGTTTTAGTGGCCTGTGTCTCTGACCTGCACTTTGCTTACTCTTGCAACTCTTCCTTGTTGAAAGTAATTTATACTCCAGTATGGCACAGTACAACTGTGCTAATAAGAAAATACTATTGACAGTTGTGATAGATGCACCTACCACTTAGTGTGCACAGAAGAGTTAAAGTGATTGCATTTTTACAGTCTGTGTATTTCTCTGCTTATTGTTTGTGTCCTGCTGTTAGAAAAACAGCTTAGTTGCATGGTAAATCTCTTCACTCAACACAAGAAAAGAACAAAAAAGAACATGCACTCTCATTTGTTGGAGCTACTTCAGAAGGGTGATCATTTGAAGGATGTTTTCTGGGAAATTTGTCCCTCTTTTTCAGAAAGCCTTGTTAACATGAGCAAGGCTAACCATGCATCTCAGGAGAGGATAGAAGCATGCTCATTAAAATTATCTGAAAAACAACCCATATAGCAGATATCTATCATAATGATACTTCTGTTGTGTCTCTCTGCAATGTCTAAGCAATAAGTTCCATAAAGCATGTAAGGCCCAGAGCGTATAGCTGACAGCAAGGGACTGGTTTCTGAAGTCAGGTGCTCACTGTGTGCCTGTTTGCATTCAAGTCCAATGCATTCGGTTCCCTTTACATCCTTCTCCTTCCCTCCTCTCCCTCCAAATTAAAGCTCAGCTCCATTTGGAGCAGTCCCCAGTCAGACTTTTTGCTTACTGTAACATGCATGCTATTGTGAATATATAAAAATACTGCTGGATGACAAGTTGTAAGTAGTGTGAGTATGGACTCCTTGTGAGATACTGCTGCTATGTTTAATGCATTTATTAACCATGTAATGCTGTGATTTGTAGAAGCTGGATTCATAATTGCAAGATAGCATTTCTAGCAATAAATCCAGGCCTATAGTGCAAAGGGTGGAGGTAGAGGAATTTAGGGGATGTGAAGCAGAGAGTTGCTAGGTTTGGGAGATCTTATCATGGTTATTAGGTGCTGGGCAAAGGAAGTCTAGGTTAGAGTGTGTCAAGCAAGGACGTATAAATGAAATCATTTGGGAGGCACTGATGTTAGAGGAAACATGTAGGCCCACAGATTCCATTTTAAGTAAATCCTTAGTAAAGGTTGGATAAGAAATCTCCTTATTTTAAGCAATATTCCTTTCACCTTTGATGAATCCACTAAGTCCATTCCTGATCTCAATTTTCTCCTTTTTTTTCTAGAAAAGAAATAAATAAAATTTTGCTTCTAGGCATGAGAGATTTTTTCTTTACTGGACATGCAGTTGGTTTCTCTACCAACCCTTGACCAAGCCCAAACCCTTTGTTTGAATATTAAAAGCTAAAGGTTGTGAGGGCCCAAACCAGGCTTGTGTGACTAATGTACAGCAAACTGAGGAGCTCATCTTGAGGTGCGTGAATACAATGAATACGATTATCTCTAAATATAATCTGTTGCTTGTGCTACCGCAGTAATAAGACTCTCTGTGAAAGCAGATGTTCATTTTTAGAGAATAGAAAAGCTTAAGTGAGTGCAAGATTGTTAGCAGTATGGGGGCAGCTTTGTCTGAGTAGCCCCCATTACTGAATTACAGTTCCCTGCAAAGCCAGAGTGAGTGTCAAACCATCTCACATAACTCATTTTACAGTCACAGGCATGTCAGAGCTGAGTATATGTCATTAGCAAATGCAGTTCTACCTCAGTGGAAATGCTCTCATATATCTTTCCATATATTTAACCAGTTATTCTAAGCTGCTTTTCTTTCACTGTTTTTTTTTTTCTTAATTATAATTATTGTTTTTATTAGCTCAGTTCTGCTTGTCTTTTGTTGAATGATGAAATTTTATATGGATTTATATAGAAATCTTATATAGATTTTCTTGTCCATAGATAGGAGCTTTATAATAAAATTCAAAGTAGTATTAAGTAAGTTTGAATACAGACTAATGTGCTACTTACATATGCTGTGTTACTCCTGTGGAATTAGGTGGCTCCAGCCCATTTCAGGAAACCCTTGACTGTGTATCAGGCACGTAGTAGGCCTGAGATGAGGCTTTGATGGTGAATCTTTAAAATTTTGTATAACAAACAGCTCTCATTTCCCAGATTTGATGACAGCACAGATACTCCCCATGTGAATTGTCTGCAGCTGTACATGATTGTTTAATTTTTCAGGACAATGGAAGATGTTGTAAAGTAAATATCCAATGGCTGAGGATATCCTTCGTAATTCAAGTGTATGTCTCCCTCCTTGGGTGTATTTCCACCAAGGCTATCAGCATAACATCCAAGTCCTCATTTTTTACCTTCAGGCGTTCACTCCCTGTGCACAAATACAGCAGGTCTGCTACTTGTAGAGCCCTTTGTAGAAGAGTCAGGAAGGAATAATTTTCCCCTTAGGTTGTAATTACAGGACATGTGCTTTCTATAGCACTCTCTTCAATACATAGGGTTTTTTCCATCCTTGTGATTTAGTGATGCACCGTTGTATTACAGTAGTGCAGCCTATGCCAGCATTTCCATTATATCCCATTTTTACAGGTTTATAACTCAACAGTAAAAATGTACTCTTCCAATTTGAAACTTGGCATATAATGTCTCATCTCATCTTCAAAGTGATATTTTTTCTTTCCCTCCACCTTTTCCCCCCAAAAAAGGGCTGTGTTTTTGCTGTACTTTTAAATGGAAGAAATTGTCCTTTCTGTTTTAATAGAAGAAAAGCCTGCCTGATTATTAAAATTACTTTTCAATTCTAAGAAAGAAGGACTCCATAATAGAGTCTGTAAATGAATGAGTGTTGTTGATGTTAAAGTGACTATATTAAGTGTATGGGTACAGGGAAGTACTACCTTCTAAACTAAAGCTAGGGAATATTGATCAAAATGATTGAAAACCTTTTTTTTTTTTTCTAATGTAGATTTTGTTTCTTGATTTTGCCCTTAAAATAGTGTCCTCAAAAATAAATATGTTTTTGCTGCTGCATTCTATTGTTTATCAGGCTGAATGAAGAAAAGGAAGACTGCTGCATATAAACAAAATAAAGATGTTTTTATCCTTTGTTGTTTGAGGGACACAGAACTGAAGGAATAGATTGTAGTTAACTCAGTGTTACAAATCCAGAACAGGTGTATGCAGTAAAGAACAATCTCTCTGATAGGCAAATGCTTCTGTGGACAAGGAAATTTAGCACTGAAGACAGACTAGGAAGGTTTTTACAGCCACAGAATCACAGAATTGTAGGGGTTGGAAGGTCCCTGTAGTTTACACAGTTAAGGTCTGAACATCAACTCATACCTCCTTACAAGCCTCACATTTCAATTCAGTGCAGTGTGTTTAGGATAAAATAAACTAAGGACTGAAGTCCAGTTTCTCCTTCTTTATCCATCTTTCTTGGGCCAGCTGGTTGAGAGCTGAAATCTCCCCAGCTGCCATTAAAGGAAGTTTCCTAATCTGTGTGGAAACCACCATCATTGCAGACACAGCAGGAAGGCTCCGCTATGCTTCTTCTTGCAGTAAGTTTACTTGGAGGCATTTCTTTTTCCATTTAGATAGTTAAATTTATGCTTACCATAACCACTTTAATGGTAGTAATTAGAAGAAAGGGTATGTAAAAGAGAGATTTTGTGGAGAAGTTTTATTAATTAATTGAAGAATTATTTTGTCATATATTTTAAAACTGTCAACATGTACACAATATGTGTTCTTACTATAACTAAGCTGTCTCACTTAAATCCCAGCTGTTTTAGGTTTCCAATTGTCTGTAATATATCTGTTCCATATATAAAAGTGTCATGAAAATGTGCTTCTTAATGAGAAGTTCAGTTCCTTCATTTGGATTCTAAAATCCAAATGTAATTAGGTCAAAGAATATTTTGTATCCCTAGGCAGCAACAATGGCTCTCAGACATAAAATAAAATGGCTGTATGTGGAACTGAATTTTTGGGAGATATAAAATCTGAATGCTCAGCTCTTCCTCACACAACCATTAGTCCAATCCATCTCTGCCAAAACCAGTGGGATGCTGCAGTGTAAAATGCATGCAACACAGTGAGATTCAGATCTTCATTTTGTGCAGGAAATAAATTGGAAGTCCAACAAAACTTCCGGGTAGAAGTGTTGGACATGCTCAGTGCAGTCAGTACTTCTGGTGTGTAAAGCCAAGTCTTCTGTTGTAAGATGTGGTTGTTGTACATTTAGCGCTGGGAGCTCCTGTGAAAGAGTGCTGGTTTTGTTTCTGAAAATACAGAGAAATAAATTACATTGAGCTTACTGGAGTGCTTAAATCAACCACAACACCATTTAGTAAAAACATCTTCAACACCATGGGCATTGCTATTACTATTACAGAAACGTAGAAGACTCCCAGCCCAGTCATGTTCACTTGAGCAATGGAAATATTAAACACCTTATGATGCCAGACAGAGTGCACACTGTTGCTTTCATTTCGTGTGCTGCTGCCACCACAAATGTTTCTTACCTGAGCCAGGGTGGAGTGCATGCAGTAACAGCAACAGTATGCTCATCGTAAGACATGGATGAAAATATATCAGATTCATTTTTTCTATGCTTTGATCATCAACAATGTTTATGCATTTATTAATATTCCATGTGTAACAGTGAGCATAATGTGAACAAACAGCTCATTTTGACTTACAGGTATATATGCTAAAAGACATTAAGCATTCCATTTGTATTTATCTAGAGGAGACTATCTGGCAGCCACGCAATATATTAAAACTATGTTTATGTTTTGGAAATAGTACTAGGAGAAACTGCAAGAATTGTCAGGTTAAAATACTTCTGTGTTGTATATTTTCCTAAAACTTGGAAATATAGTAGATTTTTTGTTAATATCCAGTAGTATTATGATAATTATTAACTGTCGTATTTCATTTCTTCTCATGACCATATAGCATCATTCTTAAGGGGCTACAAAACATAACACATTCTTTGCAGCTGGCAGCACTCATTTTTGTTATTACTGAGTACCCTTAGCTGACTGTTTAAAGTTTTGCTGTAAATTCAAATCAAAATGTAAATGTTGGAAAACATGCAGTTACATTTGGAAAGTTTATTTGCTAATTGTGTGCAAATCACTGTTGAAGTCATAGGAGTGTGACAACCCTTGTGAATTTAACTAATTGTTTTGTGTTGCTGTATTTATGAATGCACAGGGAATAAATTTTGTGTTTGTTTCTAGGCGCAGAAGAAGCGGAAATCCAATGAATCTGTAGATACAGAGCTCTGTCTTAACGAGGTAAGAGTGCAGATCCTGTATGTTTCATAGCACAGGTGTGCCACATAATATAAAATGTTCATTGTTCTGATTCTGTGATTATACTTGTATTTTTCTTACTGAGGATGATAAGCAATGAAAATTATTCATGTTACACCTCCACCTGAAACAGTTCACTTTAATCTGCCAACCTATGCCTACTGCTTTATTATTGGTAGCAAAGGATACAAGGCGTGTAAATAATGCCACAGTTAGGGAAAGAAAGACTTAAGAAAGCAAAATTTTGATAAGCTAGAAACCTCAATCTTTTCTGATCCCATGGATTAGATTTCATCTATTGGCATCCAGAATTAACTTGTTATTGAAGTTGTTGTTTTGACTATGCAGAAGTTGCATTTTTTTTCTTAAATAAACTGGCACGGTAAGCACAGACGGCTAAAAATAATTGCCATACTTAACAGTGGGAAGTTTTACACATGAAACCATTGTTAAAGTCGAAATTTTTTAATACTTTATTCGTTGTTTTTTTTCGAGTCATGCTATGCTGATGTTATACGTTAATGTCATTTTTATCCTTTATAATGTTATCGTTTGGCTTCTGTTGTTTTTTTTTTTGCCTTTTGTATCTTTCAATCTGTGACAGTGATATACAGGTAACAGTGGAGGGTGGGACATGAACAAACAGAAGATGAATTTCAGGGCATAGATTTAAATAGTTTGCAAGGAAAATATGTAATGGTGACCAAGGAGAGTATTGTGTCTTGCAGAATGCTATTGGGAAAGACAACACAGCAGGAGTCTCCACCAGTCACATATCTGCGGAGAATTCGTTTGCTCTTCCTACAAGCTTCTACCCAAGCACACCACTCATCTTGATGACAATTGCACTCTCATTCTGTTTGTTCCTAAGCTCATCAGTCGTCTTGTAGCTGCATTGCAAAAGGACATGTAAAAAAAAAGTGTTTCCTGTCCTCTGTTGTTTATCTGGAATTCCAGTTTTGGGGCTAAGCTGAGGCACTCCTGCTAGAACAGATTGTCAGCTGGAATTTTTTTTTCTCTCTAAGAAAGCTTCTTGTGATATTTAGAGGCTTTGTGAAATACTTGGTGCAGTGCTACATTCCAAACCCAAAAGGCTTTTGGGCATGCAGTGTTTTAAAGAGACAGTGTGTAAATTTGCCTGTAAAGCAACCTGGTTGGATTATTTTAATAATTATATTAATTCTGGCCTTTACCTAAGAAGGAGGATGGCAGTTTTCTTAAGATCCTATTTATCTCATTGGATGGTTTTGGTTTTCAAATTGATTGAACTTCAGATTATCAAGGATGCCAGGCTTTTGTCTAATGGTGAATGTTCTCCCAGAGAGTGGACTGTATGAAACGTCTTCATTTGACAAATTGCTACTGATGTTGAACTCTTTCAGTGTATTAGCATTTTCCTCTTTAAATGTTTACGTACTTAAGTGATTCTGCGTTCCCTGCTGAGAAGCCATTTTAATTCACATACAGGTATAATGTATGTCTTTCAATTAAGTTCTCATAGAGTGTGGCATAGAACTTTCTAACAAAACATTTATCTTTTAATTATAGTCATCTAGCCTTAGCAAGGGTGAAGATTCTTTAACAAGAAGCAGCCACTGTGAAAGCTTCATAAACACATTTCTTTAAATTTGAGGATGAGTAGTAGAAACAAAGTTTGCTGCAGTGTTTCAGCTGTACAGTCACTGGTCTTCTATTCTTCCATTGTGACAATATAGTCCAGTTATTGTACTGTTTGTTTAATAAAAAAGATATACAATTTATTTGCTCTGCTAAAACAGCACTATCTGTTTATACATAGCTGATAATGTCAGCTCAGAAAGTTACAGGAACTTCATGCCTTACTTGTCTTATCACAACATTGTAGAGGGAGAAAAGGTGGTAGGCTATTGTTTAAGCTGTGCTTTATTTCTGAGACTGCTATAACCACCCCAAAAGGATAGTTGATCCAGTCACAAGGCAGCGTCGTGCACGCTCACCCATGTGACAGGCTTTTCTTGCCCTAGAAGTTCTTACTGCAGCCCGTGGGGTTGCTGACATGATAAACTGTTTGCAAGACCTGTTCCATGAATGTTTTAATGGTTTGGATGGCAATATTGCCAGTGTACATGATCTGATCGCTTTGATTTTCGTTGAGTGACATTGACAGCCTGTGCTGGCTCGTGATGGCTTTCTGTGGTATCTAGAAGGTATTTTTTAAGCGTTAAGTGTCATCAAACAGGCAGCATTTCTCCTGAGAGCTGTCCTTATACCTTACTGTGATGGCTTGGTAACTGTTACAGGCAGTTATGTCTAAATGATCAACTGTAATCAGTTTTTGTTTTTCTTGAAGTAGGAGATAACTTTACCAAGCAAAGAGTTCATCATGTTGAATTTACAGATTTACATTGAGACTTACTTACACAATTATGCCCAAGCCTGCTTTGAAACGTCTGGATCAGTTATTTGCTGTGCAACTATAAGGTACAAAGTACTGTTTTACGGACCGCAGTGAAGTTTGGGAGTGTGCAAAATACACATTTTACTAAGAGATTAATAAGCCTATTGACAAGTTCATCTTCTGAGCTTTTTCTTAGCTAATAATAAACACTTTCAGAATTCTAAAATTCACTTATGTACTCTTGATTATGGTCACAAAATGTAGGTTTCATAGCACTGGGTGTATGACTGATAGAATTCTAAGATACTATGTGCCACTGAACATAAATTAGACAATATTACCCTTTAATTCTGTGCTGATAAGAAACTGCAAATTACTTTCAAAGGTGTCAGAGCTGCTTTTGGAGGAGAAATGTATAGCATATCATTAGCAGCAAAGCCCATGTGGTCCCTGTTGCTCTTCTTGTAGAAGCTAATCAAATTATTCAAAACTAGTGACAACAGAAAAAAAGATTATGAGATTCATGATTTAAAAAATAAATCAAATTATTTCATGTCAAAAGGAGCTGATAGCATAACCTATTGAAATGGTAATGAACAGAGTTATAATTCAAAAGTCTGACGTTATCCAATTAAAAATATTTTCAAAACAAATTCATAAACATTACAATTATTAAATCCATCTTTGATTCACAAAGCTTTCTTTAAAATATCATTTGTATTCAGCACATTAAACATTTTAAGCAGTATCAGGAATTTTAATAACCTCCCAGCATATTGCATACCTTTTTGAAGCTTTTATGCATTTGGTTTGATTACAGTATTTAATACAAATTAAATACTGCTTTGACACCGCGTGATCCAGAATAAAAGCTATTGATCACTTATACTGTAAACAACAACCTAATTAGCTTCTGATTACAAAAGAAATTCCTAGTTATCTGATTCAATGAGAGTTACCTTTGGAAATACTATTACGGATACAGTGGAGGAAGAAATGGCATTTTATACAGCTAGCCATGTTACCACAAACAACACAGAGCACTCAAGCTTTTTTTCCTAAATTAAAAGTATACTGAATTCTTAATTAAAAAAATAAATTGCTTATTAAACAGGCAAGAGGGAAAAAACCCTAAGAGTCTGACACTTAATGAGGTTTTTACAGACATCACCATGCAAATATTGGAGGATTTTTAGAAATTGGATGTGGTGTAGTTGATGTCAATTTAGCATGGTGACCTTGTCAATGCAGTCATTTGCTATAGTACTGAAGTATGCAAATTGTTTCATTTTTTCCATACTAAAATGCCATGTATTGAATGCTCAGCCAACAAACTAAGACTGGCTTTACATCGTCCTTCAACACATTAATTTTATCAATATAGCAATAATATAGGAACTGTCCAAATACAGGATGTACATACAGATGACCTACTGTTTAAATTGTAATTTTAACCAATTCAGTTGTGTTTAAATTAAATCACGGGCTACCATAAACATTTACAAGTCATCTTTTTCGTTTAATGTAATAGAACAGATGTTGTCATTAGTATTATTAGGAGTGAGTATACGCTGCCATGTTAAATAACTATTGTGTCTATGTTTCTCTTTAGTACTCAGAAAGATTAAATTCGCTCTGAACTGAAATGTGTGGCTAATGTTTTAGCTGTATTTAACATAGCTATTAATTCCACAAGCTAGTCCAAGGAAAGTGGCAATGAAGGTGAACCTTTCAGGAAAAAGCATACCAACCAAGGCTTTTCCCTGCCCCTGTGGGGGGACCAGTGCAGGTGGGGACATCCAGCACTGTGCAGCAATCCTGCACCTGTGCCGTGATTTGGCCAGGAACAAGGAGCGCAGCCCTCGTTTCACTGGCTGCTCGCTCAGATCCTGGCTGTCTTCAGGAGAATGGGGAGGGAGTTGCTGAGCACTGTGCAGGAGGCATGCATCCATCCCATTGAACTGTTTCATTCCCACTGTGTCATTAGGAAGAATTAGGAGGAACAGGAATTCTTAATCATTTCAGAGCATTTTGCAGACTCTGTCTGGAGACCCATTTCCAGCCTATTTTCGTTTAATGAAGTTATATCCTTGTAAGACCCAACCTTTTGAAAATGAGGCTGTTCATAATTTGAGGAATGCTATAGTTTGAGTCAGTAGACTGAAAACATGAAAATATACATTATTTGCTAAGCCTGTGCAATTAGGCTGGAAGTGATGAAAACAGAAGGAATAACATCGAAATCTCAATCTGATCTTAATTTGTGATTCTTGGCTTAATCTCAGTGATATTTCCACGAAGGAGAGAGAGTGAGAAACCAGTGAAGGAGCAGAGCAAAACTCAGAACAGCTCCCTGAAGGGACATAAGTCATGTGCGTGTCAAGTGACAGGAGCATCTCATACTTAGCTCTGGGATTCGCTGAAGTAAAAGAGCCGGATTCTGTTAAAACCAGCAGCTCCATCAGAGCAAACAGTGAAAGATGGAAATATTTGTACAGCAATTATAACTTTTTTTCATAAATTGCAATTGTCTTCAACACCAAGGTGGATCTACCTCGTTGAAAAATACACACTCACTGACAGGACTTCTTCATTAAAACTGTTCTGAACAAGTTCATCTGAGCTAAAGAGGCCCCCAAGTTTGTTTTATACTCATAAGGTTAGTCAGAGTCTACGTGATGTCCATGACATCAAATAGAAGTGTGTTTGATTCTGATGAACTTGGCAGAGAAATTAATCCAGTGACTTGTTAATATTTCTCATCTTTAAATATTTGCTTTTTCTTACCAGCTCAGTTCGTCCTATGACATTTCAATTATTGGCTATTTCAGCTTCCCCTTTAACTTTGGAAGGTCATTTTATCCATACTCTACAGTAATCCACTTTTGCTTTAGAGACTTGCCTCAGTGGTTTTTTTTTTTTTTTTTAATTATAGCCTCCTCTTCTGAGAAAAAGAACTGTGGTCAGGAATATGCCTTTGCTGAACCGTCAACACCTTTATAGGCAGCACGAATTGCAAATTCCTATTTTATCTGTTTTGCACTAGTTTGACTGTTACAAGGTAAAACATGATGTTTCTATTCCCCAGATGGAATTTAAAATTTAGTTTGATACTGAGTAAGGATTAGAAAGTTTTAAACTTTCACAATCTTTCAGAAATATTTAAATATTTTTAATGTATTTTCCACTTGGAATTTCAGTCAAGTAGATACAGTGTCACTAAAAAATTATTATTTTTTCAAAAGTAAGAAGTTTCAGTGTGGAATTTAGATGCGTCCATGTGAAGGTAAACATCAGGGAGGGTGATGAATTCCCATTTTTAATTCAATATTTTCTCCATGTTCATATACTGTCATTCCACATATTGTCTTCATCGGGCTATGTTTACCTTCTGGGGGCAGTTAGACTTAACAGAGACATTAGATGTGGTCAGGTCGGTAATCAGAAGGTAAATCCTATAGCTCCCACTCAGATGCTCAGTCTCTTTGAGCATTCATAAAAGCTGGAGCAAGAAAGTCAAGGTGTAGCCTACAGACTATCTAAAATTCAAAAGAGAATAGAGTCAATCAATATCTCTGTAGTATTGCTCATCAATATATATTGTGGTTCTATAATTTGGTACCATCTACACTAATCACTGAAGTTCTCTGAGCACATTTGACCAGGGCAGCTACAGTTTCTGCTGTTTCACCTTTGCCAGGTGCCGATAGCTGAACTTTGCCATGTATATACACTTAGAAGTAATTGCTGCCGAGATTGCAGCAGCCAAACCTGATCCCACTTCAGCAAAGGTTCCTCTAACCTCATTTTCCCATCTCTTAGTAATTCCAACATACTTCAATTCTTTTGCACTACTTTTTAATCTCTCAAAAGGAGAACTTCCTAGCGAGGGCAAATTTCTTCAAATTCCTCTTGTCAAAATGCCGCAACAATTGACCTATTTGTGGCTTTCTGTCGTACAAGAAACTGACCAGTCCCTGCCCAGCACCTTCAGTCCTTGTGAAACTGAGCAGCATTTTGGGGCATTCGGCTTCCAGTAAATGAAGCCATGCGTGTTTTCAGGCTTTCTCAAGCCACTCATTCTAAGAGATGATGGTATGGGTAAACATATGCTGGCAGTGGCACAGCATTATGCTGCTGCCCATGTCAGCTGGCCCATCCACAGCAGTTCTCCAGCATTGGTACCGTTGATGGAAAGTTCCTCATGGGCCCTTCTGCTGGACATTGCTTTGACAGTAGGAGAGGACATTAAAAGTCCTGTTTCAAGTGAAAAACTGTTATCCCTTTAATTGTTTCATTCTTGTATGAAATAATACATGTGCTGTCTCTGTACCCCTTCTAAAGCCATTCGCTCAGTCTGCTTGGAAGCACCAAAGAGCTGAAAACAGTTGGCTGATGCCACCCAGCTCTCAGTATCAGCCTCAGTGACCTAAGTTCATCTCAGGTCAGTAGTTATTTCCATCTGTTTCATTCTAGCTGTTTTGTGGCCAGCATAAAAACAGTCCCATAGGCAGTAACAGGCGGCAGCAGTCTTCTGGCTGGCGATACAGGAGCGGGTATGGTGGCTCTGCTCTGTACTGCTCCGGGTCTTTGTGTCTCCATCACCCCTCAGGCCCATCTAGCCCTTGCAAAGTTCACTTAGACCACACTAATAAATATTCTCAGAGCTGCAAGATACAAGCAGGCCGCGCCAGACTTGCTAGCTCCAACTCTGTAGCTGGTCTGCACAGAGTAAGAAGTGATTTTTACCATTGCACTTATTCTTAGGTGGAAGGTTGAAAGTTCCAAAAGATAAACCCCATAGATTTACTGGACCAGAGGGAGATAATAACTCTGTCCTACACAGAAGCCAGCAAATATGCTGAAACTACCGCATAATTTTCAAAATATAATTAACTTCATTGCCCTCTCCTGAGAGTGTTTATGGAAAGGATACATATGAAATAAAGTAGCTTTTGTCAAAAACAGGAGAAAGTCTGAAAATGCAAAAATTACTATTTATGGAGCCGCTGTTTATTTTAGGGGATACTGCAGAGAACACACTGCTGTGAAACAGGAACGTACATCCTGGTAGGTAGAGGGCAGGCAGAGAAATCATACTCTGAGTGGGGTTTTTTTGACTTTCCAAATTGGCCCATGGAAACCATTCCGCTTTTGAGAGGTGAAGGGATTCTCTCACGGTATGCTATCCAAAATTCAGCTGATGGGAGCATGGCATCACCTTTCCACACCCCAGGCATCATCATAGGTAATGACTGCATGCTTTGGGTTGGGACAAACCCATTAACCCTTGTGTTAATTTGGTAAGACCGTTTGTAGCAACTGTTAGAGGTGGAACAAAGCCCTTCAGTGGATTGCATCTGGCAGCTGGGAGCGCATCAACCCAGGCTGAGCTTATAAAGAAAATAAAGTAGGAGTAACAACTAAAGGAAAAATATGGTCTTAAATTTTACATTGCCTTCTCTCTGGGAAGGTCACAGCAGTAGTGAGGCATAAAACCAACCTCTTATCACTTCCCAGTACCTTCTACTGTTTCTGGGTAAGAAAAAATAAATAAATCCTGAAGGCAGGCAGTGGAAGAAATCACTTCAAAGCACTGCAACACATGGGAAACTTAACTGATGGCAATTGTTAATCTCCATCCTCTCCCCTCCCCAGAGTTATTGCTACTGAGTTTGATTAGCAGGGTTTGCACGATGTTTTGTGTGGCATCACTTAGTGCAGAAATGATTAGCTGTGATTAATACTGCTCATGTCGGGAAGGTGTATGTTTCTTTCACTTGAGGCTATGTCTAAGTTTGCATTTTTCTTTTGTGTGCTCATCATTGACAAGAGCTGCAGCAAAGAGGAAATAGCAAGGGAAGGTTCAGGTAAAAGTAATTTAGGTTACAACATAAGAGGATTAATTGTGAGTAGGCAGAAAGGATGCAGATAAGGGAAACTGGTAGTGCTTGGACCCAGGATGACTGGCATTCACTGTGAACTGAGGGTACCCAAGATTAGTATTTGCCTTTTTTAAAAAAAAAAAAATTTTCCCATCTTTTTCCAAAATTACCTGTCTAGAACATGCTTCCATTTTCTGGAGGAAATTCTTACACAAATTGTTACCTTCTTGTGTAAATTCTTTGTTGTCTTATGGGTTTCTGTACGTCTCACTGCAGATTATTATGTGTCAGGTCTTCAGTCATAACGGCTGGTAATTTGTTGTAAAAAAAAAACTGAAAACACTGTTCACTTGTTCCTGTTGACTTAGACATATTGCTCTAAGGCCATTGCTTTTTGGACCGTTCACACTTGGGAAATCAAGTCATGATGTTTGGCATTTTCTGTTAGCGTAATCCTCCTGCATTACTATTGTACATATCCAGAGAACAATCCCTCTCAATAAACATTATTCTCTTTTTTATGAAAAAGCATGTTTTTGTGAGAAATATTTCCTGGTTGTTTGTTCTCGTTTGAATTATACAAAAGAAAGGAAGCTTGACTGGCAAAAAAGGAAAAAAAAAAAAAAGGAAAAAGAAAAGAAGAAGAAAAGAAAGAAAACTGCTTACTAAAGGTTGATCTCATTGTTCCCTGTTGTTTTACAGTCCACTATGATCTAAGAAAGCAAAAAATAAAGCTTTTCCCTTTAAATATGCGTGCACTTGCTTGCTCCCTAGTCTTTTTGTGCTAGCGAATGTGGCCTGCAAAATCACAATGCACAGGGAATATCAGATGGAAATGATGGAGAGAGGGGCACGGCAGAGGCCAGCTGGCCCTATTCACACGTGCTCACTCTCTGGCACGCAAACACGGCTCCACACTCACCCCTGCCCTCCGTCCTGTCAGGCCAGAAGCACAGGGCTGGCTCCTCTTGGCACACACAGGAGAGACAAAAGAGTCTGGCAGGGGATGTTTTAGGAAATACTGGAAATGGCTGGAAGGGGGAAGGGAAGGTGGGCAAACAGGCTTTCATGATGCTCTTATTGATGACTAAAAACCAAGAACATTGTTTGAGCGTTTACGCATATTCAGGCAGGCTTAACAACAGATGCTGTGCAAAGAGCAATCACACCCATCTGTGAAAGCTGCCACCAAGTGAGGCCATGTCAGCGCAGCCTGCTCTCTTACTGCAGTTTCAGCTGCTGTTGCCTCAGAGAAGGGATGTGAGGCTTGGGGACAGGTGGGAGTGGTATAAATGCATATTTACAGGTGAGAGGGCTTCTCTTTCACAGCTGAAAATACTTTCCCAGCTAGAACAGCAGCAGGTCACAGTGTCCTGCATGCTCTCCATTGTGTCTGGGCTGCGTGGGCCAATGCAAGCAGTGGAGATGTTTAGCTGTCCTGGCATAGCTTTCTCTGCACTGCCACAGCAGTAGCTCTGTGAAGGAGGAGAACAGGAAAGGAGGGACAGACATGAGATCTCCATCTGGGGGCACAGCTCCATGATGTGCTGGCTGAGCAGCAGCCTCTCTGGGGACAGCTGAACCCAAGTGGCATTTTATGCCACCAAGCAGCCAGATGGGTCCCTCTGTATGCACGGTCTGGGGGTTTGATTTCTAGTTTTTGGTTGCTTGATTTATTTTTATTTTTATTGTTACTAGTCACACACAGCCTCCCTTTGACAGCCTCCCTGTGGGTTTAGCGATACTGGCAACAGGACTTCTTCTACTGGGCCAATGCCAAATGGGTAAGTCAGTGACACGGGACTGCCTAAATGGTGCACAAACAGAAGGCGGTGTGCCAGACTGCCCTTCTTCCACATCAAGGTAAGCATGTGATGGACACAGAGAGGAGAAATGGCCAGCTCATCGTTTCCTAGAGATGCAGTTCCAGCGTATCGTTAAACCAGTAGAGGGTCTCAGCTGTCTAGGACATGGATTTTAAGAGGTGGTCTTAACCACTTGGCCTTGAGCCATCGCTCTCCAAGCATGCTCCTGCAGCTCTCCAAAGCACTCTGCCCAAGCAATCAGCCAGCCCCGACACTTGTGCAGAATCTGTTGGCAACAGGGCCTGTCTGTGTTATTGTCTTTCTCATGCTGGATTCTGTTTTACATTCAGAAACAGGAGTATCATTTCCTGAAACAATTTTTCAGTAACAAAAAGCTCTGTTATTCTGGTGATGCGCTCGTCTTTTTTGGACTTGAATATAAATTACACCCCCTAAATCTCCATTGCCTATATTGCCATTAAACTATATTAATTATAGAAAACTGCACAGCAACAAGCCAAAATAGGAGCTGGGAAACATTACTCCAATGTAGTTCTGCAGGTTTTAGTTTTGTTTGTTTGTTTTGTTTTGCTTTGCTTACTTGATTTTTCAAAGACGATGCTAAAGAATATTTTGCTCTGAGGTAGGAATGTAATTCACACAGTCTTTAATAAAAAATACAACATACACACAAAAAAAACCACAAAACAATGTTTTGTAGCATTACAAAATAAAGACTGCTAGTCGATTGCTTTGGAAGGACCTGGCATTCAAGCCTCTGAATTGCTATTGTATATATTTTCAAGAAAAGAGAACAATGCCCCACCAACACTGTCAGTGAGGTTAGCTACACAGATGGTATTTTTCTCTGAGCTTGCAAGTATGCCACACACCTTTTGCTTTCAAAGGAGGCATTAATGAGAAACATCTTAGAGAGAGGCAGCTGGGTAAGTGTATCACCAAGTCACACACACAGAGATATAGAAACATAAAAATAAATTTACATTCCCAAAATAACTGCTAGCTTCATTCTGAATTGAAGAGGCCTCAAATGCAGTATTAACCTGGCTGACCAGTGATATTTGCCTATTTATTTGTCAGAGGTCAGAATCCAAGGGCTATAAATACAGCTCAGCTTGTATTCATCTCCAAAACGATACTTGTCAATAGTGTAGTGCTGAGCTCTCAGCTGATCAATGGCTGTACGTAGCTCCCCACCCGAGGGCTTTATTATTAATACAAGTGCAGGTAGGCTAAATATTGAGTGACATTATTAGAACAGGATTGTCCTTCCCTAGGTGACTTTGATTTATGTTAACTGAACTTAAAGCGCACTAACACTTAGCCAGACGTCTGCTTGTACTTGTAAGAAACTTTATTGCCTGCTCTGCCCATCAAGGGAATTGTACCTTCAATAACTTAAGCAAGATTATTCAAAATGACTTGTAGAGCACTAGCAACTTGAGTTAGCATTTAGAAGACATTTACCTTCTTGGGCAAAAGGCAAAGTTCTCTCCCTTTCACTTCTGCAGGAGAATGGGATTAGACCAATTTGTGAGAGGCTCCAGAGCCTTTGTCCTCTTAAACTTAGTACATGGTGCTGTAGAATAATTTAGACCTAGCATCTCATCGTGGCTCTAGTTTAAAGAAATGTCCCATTTCATGAAAAGAATGAAGCACATGTAAATAAATATTTGTTGCTGAAGTAGGAAGCTTATCCACTTATAACTTGGCTCATCAGTTGTCTCCGACATTGTGACTTCTTGCATATTGGTTTCTACACAGATGTCACACTGCCACGTGGATCTGACCAGAGGTTGCTCATAAGGCTTCCTAGTGAAGCCCCATGCCTGCGCTTCCTCAAATGTCATCGCTTGCTACAGCCCCAGTGGGCATCAGAAGCAGCCAGATGTTAGGCTGAGGAAGATGCTCCAGCACACAGTTGGCCATAGAAACAGTTGTCCTTTTGGGTTTGGTGGTGCTCGAGCGTCTGACATGTGATTAAGGAACTGGCTGCTGAGCTGCACTCTGCTAGTCTCTTGAATAATATTTTAACAACATGCTCTCATAAGAGGAAACCTGTTGACCATAAGAGATAAATAGCTACATATAATGGCCCTTGGTTACTAGCACATTAAGTATTGCTGTGAGATTTCCTTCTGAAGTGAGCATATATATGCATGTTTAGACAACATATCTTTTACTGATTTTGATAATAAATGAGACAATCTTGTGCATACTTGAAATGTAACAGTGAGATTATTAAAAATGTCACTTGGTATAGAATAATTTTCTGCTGAGGAACATAAAATTTGTGTAGTCAGGGATTCTCTGGTGGATTACAGTCTACACTTGAAAATAACTTAACTTTCAACACCCAGTGACATTAATTTCACTTGACTTCGTGTCTTAAGGTCAAAAACATTAATCAGCACTTCTATCATTAGCTCAGTTTCCTTTTCTATTAAGTGATTATGATCACTTACTATTAATGAGTCGTGAAGTTTTAATAAACTTTTGCTAGTGTGAAATTGCTAAACAGTAATTATGGCATATCCTGTATGGATGGTTTGTTCCACAATATACATTTTGCTTAATGTTGGTTAAAAACATCCACAAAAAACAACAGAAAATAATTAACTAGTTACAGCTGAGGATGCAGAACGGCCTTTTCTACCACATTTATCGTCGATAAAAAGACAAAGCAGGTCATTTTTTTTTGTCATTGCTGGAATTGCTGTATTTATGGACCTTGTGACTTTCATTGTTTTTTATACAAAATGGCACTACCAAGGCTGTTTACTAAATGAGATGAAAGAAAATATCACATTATTTAAGAGCTCTTGTTTTAACTTCTGTTATGTATCCACCATTCTGGCATTGAAACAATAAGGTTAAAAAACCGAAAGCCAGACCCTTTCAGCTAACAAGAAAGAGAAGTAATGCAGAAGATCCTATTGCCAAAAAATAACGTCTAAATACTAGCTTGACTTTCCTGTAGTGTGCCATTATTCACAGGCACATCTAAACAGCCAGTGCCAGCTGCTCATTTGGAGCTTGGCTGAGGATTTTGTTGGTTAGTGGACTTTTTTAAGCACTTGTCAACCAGGAGCTGGACTAATAGTGGCTGACTGACTGGAAGGCAGCTCTGAACACTGAATATATCAGAAGGCTGTATGAAAGAAAACAGACAAGGTAGCAGTGATAATAGTTCCTTAGCTAACTGTGCCCGTTCCCAATTTCCTGGTTAACTGTCATCAGGGAAATTTGTTGAGAAGAGTATATCTGATAGAGCCACTACAGATGTACTTCCTTGTGCACACAGATTCCAAGCCAAATTTCCTGGACCACTCAAATGGAGGAATAAAGTCAACAGAGCCACACTGGCATCACTGCACACTATTTCAATGGTATTCCTCCCATTTCACAGTAGTTAAGTCCTTAAAAAATGTAAGAAGATAGATAAATCCTTTCCCGAACTGGTTGCTACACTGCTACCAACATACATGGAATGGAAATTGTCTGCCTTTTTTTGAAAGCTCTAACTGAGAGGTTGTCCGGAGCAGTACTGTCTCTTTTCAACAAATCTCATCAAAGTGGTGCTGAAAAACTGGAGATCATTCTGAGAACAGCCATAAGCATGATTTTAAGAGTCCATGAAAAGCACGACTAATAGGCAATCTCATCCTAAAACCACTTTTTGTACTGCCTTGAATGCTGATTGCAAGTACCTAACAAGGAACAGACATTTAAAATAAATAGAAAGCTTTCCATCCAATAGACAAAGCTTTAATGAGGCTGGATAGATAGGTGTTAAATCTAGACTAACTCAGAATGGAAAAGCATCACTTTTTTAGCAGAGAAAGTAAATAAACATAGGAACAAGTAAGAAAAAGGAAGCTTTGTACTGTGTTCTACGCCACTGAACACAATTTCTAAATTCAGACAAGGTGTTTTTTTCCCAGAGAAAAGCTATATTCAAAGGAGAATTCAGGAAAGTCCTACAGCTTGCACAGTGCCAGAGGACACCCTCTTGGTCTCTAATGGATAAACCCATTTCTCTTTCTTATATATAGTGCTGTAGCATTTGGAGTTGCCAGTTTGAGATGTCAGCACAGTTTTTGCCCTGACTTTGAAGTTCCTTTGTATTCTCAAATGAAAGAATGAGACACTATTCTGCTTGTTATTTCAGCCATTCAGCAGTCACAGCTAATCTCAGTAAGTATGCATGTGTCTGTGTGGGAAGGTTAGCATTGTGTGGCTGTGCAAAATGTCTCCTATTGCTTGACTTCTGCACTGAAGACAGATAATACCAGCATGGTGCACTCAGCGATGTTGGTCCAACTTTGTTGTTCTGTCATACCACCCATCCACTAAGTGGCATGATTCACAGCTGTATTTCAATTCCAATCTAGAGTTAATCTATCAGAAACTGAACAATGCTATAGTCTTTGCTTTCTATTATAAAAATGGCAAGTGCCCTAGCTCAATAGAAAAGAATGTCTTGCATAGCATAGAGTTGAATAGATGTAAAAATAAACTACTCAGCTTCCAATGTTTTGAACAAAAGCTGTGGCACTGTAAATAGCAGTTCAGCCCCAAGTACACTGTTGCACCACACTGCTGGGACAAGGTCACAACTTTATGGGTAGCTGAGTGACCGTCTGTCCTTGCAGATGATAGAGTATCACGTTCTTGGAGAGTTATAAAGCAATATTGTTCTGTACTGGAGGAGCTGTATCACTCGCTGGCAGAGATGGGGATCCCAGCCTGTGTGACTTGTATGAATCTAAGGAAGATTATTAAAACATTAATTCACATCTCTAGTCTTCATCCTCCTGCCTTGATTCTCACAATGTTCATTACTAGATAATATGCCGTTATAACATCTAAGTTTTATAACTCTCTGAGGATACTTTGGGTCAAAAATGAGCCTGAGATTCCAGGGCACAAGAGAAATATAATTTTTATTTGAAGAAACAACAAAGTGTAGGGAGAATTATGACCAGCAGAAGTCATCAGAACCAACTATCTACTGAAAGCAATTTTACTTTAATTGAACCTGAAATTGACAATTCCTTCATATGTAGAAAGGCCAGTAATTGCTTTGTGGGGATTTGCAAAGAGCAACTGAACTGTGCCTTGGATACATGCACAGTACAGGATTACTTGGAAAGCCCAGCCACGCGTAGAAGGACATCCAGTTAACTTTAAATGTTGTAATTCCTATAACCAAATCTGTTGTATAAAAATTAAGCAATCTCAAGAATGAGGGGGTGGTTAGTTCATTAGCACCTCTCCTTCAGTCATGAAGGGTAGCAGCGCTTCTTAGTGACTGGTGCATCAGTGGGCTGCCAAAGCAGGTGCAGCAACATGTAGGGCTGGGGCCATCTCCACAACAACATTTTCAGCACTGTCAAGAGTTGAGCTTCTCCAGAAATCTCCACCTACTGTCTAGGAACTGCTGAAAACACAGATTTGATTCAGTTTTCAGGGTTGGCAATGGATGAACAGGATTTCAAAACCCTAAAATTGGGCTTGGAAATGTAAAGCATTAAGGGTGAAGGAGGCTTAGGCATAGAAGCTTTTTAAAGAAGTAGCACAAATACCTCTGAGAGGCAACAGACAGATGACAGGATTGCTTTTCATCCGTATGTAAAAGGAGATCATAAATATGATAGGCCTTTAATGGAAAGTAGTCACCGGCCATATGGTCGCGTCCAGCTAGGGGTTAGATCGCTTGACCAAGCAAGTGATGCTAAGGCGAAGTCAGAGCTCATTTAAAAACTCATTCCTCACGTTTGACAAGGGTTTGTGATGCCAACTCCATTGTTTCCTCTCCATAAGCCAATTTCTGTCTACACTTTTCATGGGTTTGGACTGAACTACTGGATGGTAGAGTATCTGTAAGTTTAAAATAACAATATAGTATGCTGTAAATTCACATTTTAAAGTAGATTTCAAGTTGATGATACACTCTATACTTGCTCAGAGAAAAAGCTGTATATTTTAATCCCCTTCAGTTTTGAAACACTTTCAGTCCATTAGAGCCACATAAATACAAGGCAGAAAACAGTAACAGGCTACAAATCAATACATTTGCACAGCTAGACCTAAATAAATATGATCCAATTGCTGACTTGAAAAGCTGAGAATAGTCCAAAGTTTCCAGAGCAAAATGCCAGTGATGATGTAACTTTCAGCTGTGCACAAGAAACCCCGACCCTCTTATTAGGTGGCACACTCAGTAGGAAGGTGTTTGTCAACAAGGAGGATGATCTTCTGTTAAAGTAATGGAAAAGTTAAAAATTTACCCTGATGTGCAGTGGACATGGCTCAGCATTATAGTGGATAGTAAGCTGATAAAGTATGCTATTTAAGTGGAATGAGACATTCAGTTCAAGTATTCGCCAGTGATTTCTCATGAAGCAAGCATTAGGCCTAGCAGGAACTTTATAAATAATACACAATAAAATCATAATCTTCAGCTTGGAAATTGGTACTAAGCATACAAACATAAATATACACACTGTAGTCACACACAATCACTGTGGCTGCAAGGGAATCTCAGCCCAAAGGAAGTGACAAGCCAGAAAGAATGACAACCTCTATTCATTTTGCCTTGTACCTATTTCTTACAGGTTTCAGCTTTGCAGCTGGTTTTGTAATGAACAACAGAGGATGCTTCAAAAAACTGTGCTTCAAACACCTGGGAAGGAAAGCCAAGTGAAGAAGAGAATATTTTGTTCTATTTGAAATTATAAGCAATCGAGTCTGTTGTACTGTCGGCCCAAGTAGCAACTTCAAGCTATTTTATATCATGATATTCCTCTTTTGCTTAGAGTTATCACTTTCTGCTCCTGCCACAAATTAATATTTTATTGCATCAGCCATTAGTAACGGGCACAAGTGTAGGAAGAGATATGCACATGAAAAAAGGGCAAAAGGCAAAGCAGGCATGAGAAGAGTAGCTGCTCAGCACTTCTGGACAAGCAAGTACAGCCTGCTCTTGTACATGTAGCTCAATTCATGTCTGTCCCTTCTGTAGAATAACAATACTCTGCTGGAATTTTGCTGTAAGTACATAAAACTTATGGGTCACACTATAATCTTCTGGGATTCTGATATCTTCTTCCAATGAGAAAGGGAAAAAAAAAAAAACAGAAAAAAAAAAAACCCAACCCCCAACACTTCCTCCCTGTTTCCTGCATCCATAATCAGAAGCAGCATATACAGTATTTTCCTGTAATACTCTTCCAGCATCCAATTAGTTTCAATTTAAGGCAGTTCTTGAGCTAGTTGTTATTTACTTGCAGCTGGTAACCCTCACTGAATTCCTTAATCGAGAGTTTCAAAATTCACAGAAACCACATAGAACTTCCATTGAAATTGGGAAGAACATATGTACCACTGTCAATCAGAACTGTAAGTATTGTACAGGCTATAGCAAGATTACAACCACTGTCTTTGCATTCTCCTGGGAGTAAGAATTTGAATGCATTCAAAGACTACTGATGCCTTCATTCTTAATTTGTTTCATTTCCTTTTGCACAACTACACAGAAGAGATGGATTGTCTGCAGTGAATTGTTTCTCAGAAAGATTCTCTGAATGGCTACATTCTACAGAAGTTGCAGTTAAAGCATATTCTAAAGTGATAGTCCAGACAAAGAGCATAACTATCACTGGTGTATACTGTAACCACTTTAGGACAATTATCTGGTAGCATATAACTCACCTTACATGACAGCATTTTGCAAAGGAAAAGATAAAATATTAACTCACTAAAACCCATTACTGGGAACTTGCTTGAATTCTTAGAGAAATTTCCAGACGTTCTGGCGTATGATCCAGTGACTGTTAGTGAATAGACGCTACTCTTTCTTCCAAGCTTTTTCACTACAGACTAAGCTAGTTTTACACTTTAAGTACGGTAGATTGAATCTGCCTGTCTATCTTAAAAATCATTGGAAGATCTTTGTGAACTCACGTCTGTTGTCAAGACCATATCTGATGCCATCACAGCTTTAAGACATCTCACTGTGTTTATCAATGCGGTTTAGCCCTACGTAGAGTAACAATACTCCAGTTACAATTAGCTAGATGGAGACTGTCCTGCATGCTCTGTAACTAACATGTATGTTACCCCAAAGCAGTCATAACTCATGCAAATACTGCACTTTCTTGTACAAATATTCTCTTATTGACTCCCAGAGGCGTGAGATATGCTCAGACTTTCACTCAATGTCTGTGATCTTTCTTCCACAGAGAAATAGCCCTAGATCAAATGACCACTGTGACCCCACTGGCAATCTCCGCTGTAAGCAAGGGCGGCACAATCTTTCCTAGTGGAGTTCATCTTGATTTCAGTAAAGCAAAAGTGTGGCAGCATGCCCACATTATCCATATCATTTGCTGAAAACAACATATTAAATTTCTGGGAAGTTCTCAACATAGTGGGAGGCTGCCCTTTTGTTCATAGGTTGTGAATTCACTGTCCCACTCCTCTGCAACACAGAAGGTTATTAGAACAATTTCCCTTCTGTTCATTTAATTAAACCACTCATCAGGAATATTTAATTAAAAATCCATCCTTTGAACTCCCAATTTGGAAAAAGAAAAGAATTCCTAGTAGTTTAGCTCTCTCAGGAAATGAAGCGAGATGAAAAGAGTACAGGCACATTATGGAAATGCATTGATAAAGGACCTGTGGGACAAATGATGCCATCAGCCCAAAGAGAAGAGAAGAATCAGTGAGCAAATTCCAAAGTGAAAATGTTTTGGCAAAGGTCTGAGCCATCTTAAATGCTTCTAATTTTCAGAGATTAAGCATTCAAAGCTAGCTGAAAGCCAGATCTTCTCTTCTAGGCTCCAGGTATCATTAGTCCCTTCCGAGAATCCAGGCTTCTGCTCTCTTCAGCCTCGACCTTCTCCTGGGCATTTTAAGGCTGCAGCTTCCACATGTGGGAATGCAGCTGGGAGTTATGCACATCATTTGTCAGAAAGCTCACCATTTTTTCCCCACAAGAAAGATATAATCATTTTCAAATAGAATCTGGAAGTGACACTATTCAAGATAGTCAGATCAGGCCTAGAAGCCCGGGCTTAATGATACGACAACTGACAGAAAAATCTTCCTGCTCTCACTAATGGAAATAAATAGACAAACAATCATAAAACTATATAATTTGTAAGAGAGGAAATGCTTTCTTAAACTTCTCAAGAAACAGAAAAAGAATGCAAACAGGAGCAGAAACAGAAGGTTGCTAATGGGCTTATCTCTACAATTTCTGTTGGGAAGATTAAATTCAGCAATATTCTCCTCATGAGATTGCTTCCTCTCCCTGACAGTAATTTTCATAGTACCTATCTCCAGGTATGGCTTTTTTTTCTGATTAAAAAAAGTGCTTGCTGACACTGGCCAATCTGTTGATCAATAGTTGCAGTCTCAGTAGCTCTCAGTTGTTACTCTCCTGTAGTGTGTGGAAGCTGAGGTTCCATCACTCAGCCCTTCATTCTGAATCAAGTCAGCCCCAAATCCCAACCAATGAATACAGAACAAATGGATTCAAAAAGATGCTGTCTTCATCTATCAAAGTATCTACCATCTGAAGATGATAAAACTGTGGACCTACGTAGCACAAGCTTCTGCACAAGCATGCAAATAGAAGTCAATTTTGCTAACTTGGGCCTAGCAAGGTTCAACAATGTTTTACTAAGATCACTGTTAAAAATTACTGGTTACAAGCCTTACAAGCTGGAAACTTGTCCTGGTTTTAGCTGGGATAGAGCTGATTTTTCCTTTATAATATTTGGTATGATGCTATGTTTTGGCTTTAGGAGAAAAGCACACCAAGTTGTTAGTTGTTGCTGAGCAGTGCTGTATAGAGCCAAGGACATTTCAGTTTCTCAGCTTCTCTTCAGAGAATGAATGGGAACGACTGTGTGGTGCTTAGCTACCTGCTGGGTTAAACCACAACAAAAGTGAGCCATCATTCCCATTCATTCTCTAAAAAAAGAATAAAAGGAAAAATACCCAAACATTAAAGTTAGCTGATATAATAATCTGTCTCCTTTCTATTTGACTCCATTGTTTATGATTTCTCAGAGTCTGTGCAGAACCCCCTCTCTCTTTGTTGTAGTGTGTCATGCGTGTACAGATGTCTTGTGCTTACCAGCAGTGCCTCCAGCTCCTAGATGGCATGACATGAGAAGTATAATTCAATAGCACAGCTATACTCCCAAGGAACTCCATGCCATGGATTGCCTTAGGAATTAGTTGTGCACCTGGTTTTGTAGTAAGGCACATCCCCTCATTCACATGCAGCCAACAGGACGACACCAGGCTGCCTGTGGTAAGACCTGGGTCATAGAATCATAAAATCATTAAGGTTGGAAAAGGCCTCTAAGATCATCTAGTCCAACCATCAACCCATCACCAACATGCCCACTAAACCATGTCCCTCAGTGCCACGTCTATCCTTTTCTCAAAAACCTCCAGGGACAGTGACTCCACCATTTCCCTGAACAGCCTGTTCCAATGCAGCACCACTCATTCTGAGAAGAAATTTTTCCTAATATCCAACCTGAACCACCTCTGGTGCAACCTAAGGCCATTGTGTCTTGTCCTATCACTGTCACCTGGGAGAAGAGGCCAACCTCCACCTCACCACAACCTCCTTTCAGGGAGTTGTAGAGAGCAATAAGGTCTCCCCTGAGCCTCCTCTTCTCCAGACTGAAAATTCCCTGTTCTCTCAGCCTCTCCCCATAAGACTGTGCTCCAGACCCTTCACCAGCTTTGTTGCCCTTTGGACACACAAAGGTCATTGCACCGTGTCCTGGTTCGGCAGCAAGCCCAGTCTCACAGGCCACCACTCGTCCTGCACCTCCCCTCCCGACCCCTGCGTCTGATGTGCCTCCCTGGGGTCCTCACAGTCTGTGGAGCTGAAGGGTAACTCAGATTCTTGAAAGGAAAAGCCTGAAAATAGCTGTTAATAATGAACAGTTGTATCAACACAGCTGAGGGGTGCTGAACTGCAAGACAGTGGGTGGGAACTGGCTGGGGGGAGTTCATCTCAGACCAGCTTTGCTGCTGAAATCCTCATGTCCCCAGCTGTTCCTTTCAGTTGCAGCAGCAGTGTTAGAGAAGTAGCCTTAATGGGATGCTAAGATATTAATATCCACACAGATATTAAGAACTTTGTTCAGGGGGGCATTTAAACCTTTTATTGCTGCTGCTGCTGTGAATCTAAATAGCACGCTGCTTTCTGCCACATTTTCTCATAGTACTTTTGAGGACAACAGGGAATTCAGTGCCAGATCAGCCTGTGATCTTTTCGGTCCAGTGCGTTGTTGTAAACACTGGCCAGAAAGACATTTCTAAGGAAAGTGCCTACGGCTCACAGCTGCTGTTATACATGAACCTGTCACCTGGGAAGAATCTTACCAGCCTCAATGGTCTGAAGGTGGCTGAAGACTATCACTAACACCCTACTCTTTATAGAAGGGCTGATATCTGGTTTACTATTGTAGGAGCATGGATTCTAACTGATACACAGAATATAAATTGTCAACAATCAGTAACACCAAGGCCAGATAAATAGTGCTGCTTCAGCAATTTCATATTTTGAAGCTAATGCATGGTTTTAAATATTTGCATTCCCATCACTGCGCTCTGAGAGCTGTGGATGTACTAGCATCAATACCTCACATCAAGGCTTAAAGAGCTGGCAGTCCAAATAGACTGGAAAAAAAAGGAGAAGAAATACACTTATCCTTATTTTACAGATAGATAGAGATCTAAGACAGAGAGAAATGAGGGACCTTCCTCAGGTCATACAAAGAGTCAATAGCAGGAATCGAGCAAAGATTGTCTGAATCATGCCCAGTGCGCTAATATCTTGACCTTTATTCCAAGGCATTTACACTTCCATAGGAAAGAGTTATATAGCTGGTGGAGGGAAAGGAGCGTGCAGACAATTAATTGTACTTTTATCTGCCCTTTCTTTCTTTGTCCCCAGCTACCTCCTGGCCCCATAGTCTGAATCATGAATTCCTGAAGAATTTTCTTCATTCAGAGAATCTGTACGTAGAAGATAAATAGAAGCTGGAGGAAAAATGCCGAGATGATAGAGTAGGTGGAGGAGGTTTTCTATGCTACCAATGTATTTCAGTACACTCCTCATCTCAGCTCTGTGCAGCTACTCCAAAGAGAGAAAAAGCCTGAATACTTGTTTTATTCCTCTAGGTAACAACTGCAGACGGTAGGTGTTGAAGAGAGTATTCCAGCTCTTCAAAAAATGAGTGATAAAGAAAGAGCTGTGTTAAAAGGAGAAGAAAAACCCTCTGTTTTGTTTCTTACCCCAAGAACTCCCAGATACTCCCCCGTAGGTGCAGAAGAGCTCAGGAAGCATTAGAATCAGTAACTGTTGTGGCTGAGAGGGGCAGTAGAGGATTTTTTAAAGCGCTTATGGGATTTAGGAGCATAAGTCCCGCTGACAAGCATTACGTTCCTTAGGCATGTCTGAAATGCCACACTGCAATTAACACCTGGAACAGCAGATTTTGTGCATTATCCCTCATAACTGCAGGTGATACTGGATTGGATTTAACGTTTTATTACACTAAGAGATTTTTACTTGTGCTGGAGAAAAGTTCTGCTCTCTCAGCTCTGCTGTGCACTTCAGTGTCATGGCTTCTCCCTCTAGGAATGCTCAGGCATGGCATGGCTGTGCCTCAACCCATGCCCTCACGAGAAACTCCCACTGCCTTCTTGACAGAGTCTCCTCAAAAGACATCAAACTGCACGAAAACATGTGCAGCCAGATATGTTGATTTGTACTGGATACTGCTCTTTGGTTTACAACTTATGGGAATAGATTCAGCACTGGTTTTATCCTACACAATCATCCACTTGGCATGGATGAAAGCCAGGAGATATATGAAGTCAATCATCAGTGCTGCTGGCTTGTATAGCTCACCTCTGACACAAAGACACACATACATGTTCACACTATATTATCTGCTTCTCATATAAGACATATCTGTGAAAAAAGGAATTGATTATGACAGAAGAGTGGCTGCTTAGTAAATGGGGATCCATGGATCTCTCCTGCCAGCAGTCGTCTGTACACTTGGAAAGCTCTGAACAACTGTAATTCAGACACTGACTCTACTAATCCTGCTAATCCCATGCCCCGATGTGCTCCATTAGCTTGTGAAAGGCAGACATGGATTTTCACAACTGTTGCCAACCTACGCTTCAGAGTGATCGCTCATACACTTCCCCAGATCCAGCCAAAAGGGCAATGAGAGGATGTGGCCAAAGGAGCTACACAGAAACGGTGTCAATCCATGAAAGGAGATCCTTGAAGGCCTCTGGAGGCTGGTTTTGTCTGCAGACATGCACCAGAAGCCACCAAAGCTACTGGTTTACATGGAAGAAACTTGTTATTTCATGACACTGTAAAGAGGAGTGTGAACCTGCACTGCCAATCAAGCGTGCACCTGCACAGGAGCTATCTATCTCTGGCCTTCACTTTAGTGCTATGAGTTCCAGAAGTTTTACATGGAAATATGTAGCCAGCATGAACCAAATACAGTGGCTAGAGCAGCGGAGTGAGAAAACCATTTTCATTTCTCTTTAGGATCTCAATTGGCACTGCTAAGCACAAGTATATAGTACTTAAGCCCATAAATGCCGTGAGCTTTGAATTAAAGATGGTAACATTGGTGTGGGAACAGTAAGTGGAGGAATCATTTAATCCTAAGGAAACTTCTAGGTAGCTAAAAGAAGTGGAAAGATGCTGTGTGTGAATGTATGTGTGTATGACCAAGAAGCAGCAAACACTTCGTAGTGATAAACTTTAAAATATGATTTACTCTGTGCAGGCAGCAGCCTCAGACATCAAAGCTTCAGACTCAGTGCAGTGTCAAAAAACCATGAAGCCTTAAGACTCAACCAAGCATCAATACCGAGCTGAGGCTGAAGCTTTTACTCTTGAGACCGCTGACTGAACGGATTAGATTTATTTAAAAAAGGAAAAAAAGGGGGAAAAAAATCCACGCTCTCTAAAACTGCTGGTAGAAAAATAAATGACTAAATGTATGTTTGCTCAGCTACGTCTTTATTTATCCTGCTGCACTCCACACATCAGTAAACTCATTGCATTTTAAATGGAGGCTAAAACCAGTTGTATATGCACTAGTCAATGAACTAATGATAACAAATGTATCCAGTGGAGAAGACAAAGGTTTGCTTTTAATCAGAGACATGAAACAAAAAACAAGGTACCGATGAATCTAGGCATTTTCTCTCATGCTGCAGGGTGAATAGCCATAGAGCCATACGCCAAGTACAACTATTTCCTTCGTGCATGCATATTTACAGAACCACTGATGTTCCACCTGGGGTCATATGTGTGACCAGGACTGACTCTAGCCACCAGGCACAGAGGGAAGGGGTTCTGTGATAGATGCTGGTAGCTCAAGGAGACTACAGACTGCCATGTCCCCTCTGTCTGTACAGTGGAACCAGGCCTCAAACTACTGTGCTGCCATAGGGCAAGGCCTCTTGTGCTGATCTCTGAATGTTTTTGGAAAAGCTCTTTCTACAGGGAGCACACAGATCAAAAAAGGTAATTTATAGAAACAGGAAACACCTAAGAGTTACCATTTCTTTTTTATATATGAATAATAAACCACAGCACAACTCCTCCAAAACTGGTATAAGGTCTTTCCATTAATTTCAGTGGAATTACATGCCTCCGTGCCTCTCTGAAACCATGCCACTTGCCCACCCAAGCATTTTGTACAGTCTATGAAAGAGATGGGAAATGGCTACAAAGCCCTCTTGTAGTCATTACAGCTATGGATGTTCCTCTCCTTCAAGCCCCATCGTTTCACCCCAGACTTTGCCATCAAGTGAACACCAGAGGAAGATATGACTTGAGAACCTCTGTTCAAAATTGTGAACTTGTGACACCCTCTACTCCTATTGCTTATGCTGAAAAGGGAGGGAAGTTGGTTTTATTTGGATTACACACACTTATTTGTATGAGCAGGTGACTGAATTGCTGCTCAGAGAAACTGCCTCGCTTTCAACAGAGTACACAGATTTACACAGAGCTTGCAGCAGCTGGTGGGCTACAGCTGAAATTATGGTAGGCGTTAATGCTGCTTGCACAGCTTATCTACAGGTCTACTTTGAGAGGAGTTCATTCTTTGAGTTGGAATTGGGCTCCTAGTATTCTGCACAGAACAACATTGCCTCCTTTCCATTAGGATTTTTCAGACTGATTTAGTACCAAGGGATGCTGGCTACTCTTTCCCACAATTTCTTACCCTGTCCATGTACACACAAGACAACAACCCCTCTCCATGAACCTTCATGGCAAATTTGTACACTTCAGTCTCTCACTCCCCACCTGTCTTGTAAATTGGGAAAAAAAATAAAAATCCACCACAAACAGAACAACATTGATTTGCTTCAGTACAGAAGAGAGCTAAATCTTTTCCTGTTGGTATGTAAGTCCTGCTGCTGACACAGAACAAGATGGAAGGGGAAACAAGGAGAAAGATAAACGATTGAATGAATATCCCAGATAGGAGTCTGGCAACCTGCAAAACTCCATCTCTTCTGCCACTTATTAACACCAAGACCATTTAAGAGGCGCTGCATTGTTATTTCTGCAGCAGGGTAGCAAACCAAGCTTAGTGACATGGAACAAGTTGTCAATAGTCCCACAGATCTGCTGGAGGACTTTAATTGGGTAAGAACATATGTCAGTAGGAGGTGGGCGCTGAGATCTTTTTATTAGCTAAAGATGTTACTAGGCATGGTAGCTTTTGAGAAAGAAAAACTTTTATTCTTTTGTCTCTTTTATCACAAAAATCAACTAAATCACAAACTGTTCAGCTTTGCAATGAAAGAGTGCCTTTTGTGCCATTTATATTACCCTACTGTGCTCTTATTATTAACAGTTTTATGCTTAAGAACAGCTCATGGAAAAACATGCTCTTAAGAGCTTGAAAACACTCCCTGCAAAGCTTTCTTCCTTTGCTCCCACCCCAGAATCCCAATCAACAAGTGGATTTGTATTCAGGCTACCCCCTCTACCCTGCAAGTCACTTTGGTGAAATATTAATTCCTCTTTGGATTCCAAAAAAGCCATTGAAAAACAGCTTGAGACACTTCATTCCCCCTGGGAAAGGCCATCCAAGGCCCTTCAGGTGTCTGAGAGCAGGAAGGTTATGGGGTGAGAGGCAGGAAACCTATTGCCCTTTATGAAGGAATGATGAATTTGAGTGGCAGTCAGGAAAAACCTGTCAGAACATGCAGATGGGTCTCACTGCACTGAAGCCAGCTGTCTTTGTGCAAGAGATAGGGGAAACATAGGAATCCTAAGTCTCTCAGTAGGAAAAGGAACTTGCTTGATCATGTGTGCTATTTGAGTTCACAGATCCCGTGCAGCTGAAAAATGATATATTATCACAAGCTAGAGTAGAGTAAACATATTTTGGCCTCCAGCCCACTATCCTGCTACACTCTACAATAAGAATCTTTTCACTGAGTTTCTTCTTTTTTAACCCTATGTTAAATTATTTTTGTGAGTGAAAAGGGCTGGCTTGTCTGAGCTTCATGGGATGGAACAAATTTGGGAGATCTACCCTCTCTCCACCAAAAGAGGGGGAGAAGTGCCAGGATTGTCTGTTGATGATCTTTACCTATATAAGATATAAACAACAACTGCGAAAGTTTTCCTCTGCTATCTCACAAAGTACTAGCACTAGCTAGTACTAGCAAAGCACTAGCACTATCATTTGGGCTCTATAGAGCAGTGCAGCTTGGTGCTGGCTCAGTTTGCAGAACAGTTCTGGTGCACAGCACAGGGCAGATTCCAGAGGCAGCTAAGCCTGAAGCTCCAGTCCAGGTATTTACCAGATATGCACCAACACTTAATGGGAACGTGATGGTCTGCAGTAATGATAAGTCCTTTGCTGAGCATTTCACAACGTGCTTGGTGAGACATCTGGGAGACCAGAGTACATCCAAAGTAAACTCTTCACTCAGGCTGCACACTGCGCAGGTGTGCAGGCCTCAGCCCACCTGGTGCTACCTGAGTCAGCCTGACAGGGCCTCTGACTGATCTGCCTAAGAATATTACAATTTTGTTGTACCTAGGGGCACAGCAGGTCACTGGTATGAGAAGGGAAGGCTGAAAAAGGACCAATATCCAGCAGAAATTATCTAGTTTTATCTAGTTTCCCCTCCTTTTTTTTTTTTAAGACTATTTGCAGGGAAGTCAGGTGCTTCCACCTGAAATGCAGGGCAACAGTGGGCCTTGCATTTAGACACAGTGGAGTCTATTACAGTCTGTTGGGAACTAATGCAAGAATCTTAAAACAAGATGAGCTAAGACAACTGCAATGAAAACATGCAGTGAGCAAAGGAGTGATGTGTTGGGGATCTTTCTTTTGATACTGTCCATCTCTCGCAGAGAGTTTCATAGTAAATGAGTCTTAATTTCCCAGATGTACAGTTATTTCCCCTGAGTGCATCTTCCCAGAGACTCAGACAATACAAGCTCCCATGTATCTCTGGGTAACGTTTTGCCCTTTTTAGAAAGGACTTTAGACACACAGCTCTGAAGTTAAAATTGCATGCAACTGATCAATGTTCATGGTTAAATATAATCAAATAAGACATTTCTCCTCTGATTAATTTCAAGTGCGTTGTCAAAGGTGGTACAGATAATATCAAATTCACATTACAAGGCAAAAGGGGCAGCACAATGCCTCTGCACTTTTCAGCTGCCGGGTTTGATGAAGGAGTAAGGATTGTACCACTCTAGGCAGGGAGGAGCACAGCTCACCTACATACAAAAAATGGGCGGTATTCTTCATGGTTCACCAATAGGGGACAGCCTTTCGCATATTTGTCAGATGAACGTATTCTCGGATGGCATTTACCAGAGGGAATAAAGTGTCTCAAGTTGTTTTTCAAGCTCCTGTGCACTGTCTGAACAGATAGTTATGAAATTGCATTGCTAATGCTTATGGTGGAGAGGCTTTCTATTATATGCTACAGCGAAAACATTCAAGACATAGCTACACGTACTCGCTGTCTCCGAAGGTATAGAGCAGCTTGTTCTGTCCTAAGCAGAATGCCATGCTGTTAAATGATGGGGCAGCAACCAGAGAATATTTTGTGCGATGGAGGAGCCAAATTTCATTGTGAAAGCACATGCCAGCTCACCTTAGCCGAACTGGTTATGCTGTACTCACAGCACATCAGTGATATATCTGCTCTACCTCTCTTAGAAATTTTCGAATCACTGTCTCAGTCTCTCTCACAGCCCTTTCTCACTTTTGCCCTCTTTCTTGCCCCAAATGCCACCTCCCAGCCTTCTATCAAGAATTGTAATTCTGTATCCAGAGAAACAGAAATTTTATTCCTGCCAAAGCCAAAAAACCTCCCCTTGCTGTTCCCCCTCTTTCATCCTACTGGCATTTATATAGGGAGAAAAAGGCTCTAAGGTGATTCTGTTAAAACCTGTACGTGGGTCTAGCAGCTTCAATCTGTCCCAACCTTGGAAGATAATAGGGTCACAAATGTATACTATTTGTTACATTAAGCTACTCAGAGGACAAACCTCTCCTCCCCTCCTCCTCCTCTGCTCCTCCAGCCATGTACATATGTTCAAAGTTACTGTTTGTCATTCCTGAGCAACGTGGCTCTTTCATTATAGCCATCAGTTTCTATGTCTAACATCACAACTTATCCTGTCTGAGTGCCACTTACAGGCTTGAGATGAATTTAAAGGGACAAGGCTTATTGCTGCATTTTCATATGTATCTTTATGACACCTATATAACAGTGACAGGTGTTGTTTGACTGATTAGGCTGTCTCTAAGTACAATGATTAAATATGAGTATCATGGGCTACTTATTCAGACTTAATCTCCCCCTCTCGATCCTCAAGACATTATCTGTAGAGAGTTGTTAATGCAGAAAATGTTGCTGCTACCATCCAGATAGCAGCCTGAGTTATCCCATGTAAAATGTGATGGATATACTTTCTAACAATGGGGTGGGAGGTGGGCAGAAGGCAGGGTTGCTGCAGAGCAGGTTTAAAACTTCATGCATCAGAGTTGTCAGCTAACTGTGTATCAGATTTACTAACAAGCCTTTCTGGGGCAGGGATTTCTAATTTATCACTGTCTTACACTGGAAGGAGTGCTTAAAATATACATGGACTGGGCTATTTTGGGTAAGACCAGCAAATTAATCTCCATCTTGTTGCATTCCCTAGACCTTTACAATGAAAACACCTGTGATGACTGTAGTTTACAAAAGGCTGCCTGCTTCAGATCTGCAGATGGCAAATAGTGTACCACCTACTGCAAGGGAAAAAGGCATGTCAGGTAATCTCCTGCCACTGTAGTTCAAACTCACCTTCATTTAATAAGAATAATAATAAGTATTTTGAATAAATATCCACATTCATGACAGGCAGTCTGCTTAATTTTTGTTTGTTGATTTGCTTGTTTTATCTTTTTTTAATTTTTTTTTTTTCTAATGTTGTTCAGCATCTACCAGACCACTTCTCAGACAGGCTAAAATCTTTTCAGGTTTCTTTGTTTGTCAAAAGACTTCTTACAGTAGGGCCAAAATTATCACCCAGAAAACTCCCTCTGTCCAGAAGCTTGGCCCAGTCTATTGAGAGCTGTTCCCATGGCTCCTTCCATCACAGGAAGCCTGGGGCAGGCCTATGTGCATTCACAGTTTTGCAGACACTTGCTTCCATCCAGCCCCCAAATCCATTCATCAGGAATGCATACCTACTCTGTGTTGATGTAAAAGCAGAAAAGATGGCCCCCAAACACCTAAAATGCCTCAAGTTCTCCTCAACTTCTTCCTCTGGGAGTATGAGGTGAGAATCAGGCTTTAATACTGCACCAGTGTCAGGTCTCCTGTTCCTTCTCACTGCCTTTCGTCATCAGGGCTCAGTGTTTGATCTGTTGTTGAGTGATTGAAGGCGGAAACAGCATGGTCACCCTCGTGTTATTTAATGCTGGTTTTTCTCAGTTTAGCAATTAGCACAGTCACTGAGATGTTTTACAGGAGATGTTGCTATGCTAAGTTTTTCTACAGCTGCACAGGATCAAAGAGTCACAAACGGAGCCCAGTGCATATATCTGCCACATGTTCCTTTAACTCAGCTTTGGTTGATGCTAACAGTACTAAATGTGGTCATTAACTCTCTTTCTCTCTAAGATTTTTTATTTCTTGCAGCATGTCTGAGAGCTTTGTTCCAGACTAGCAACAGTGAGCCAGGGAAGACAAGACTGATGAATACAGCCAGGGCTATGGCACTGTCCTGCTGAAGTATTTTACCCAAGAAAAGATCTCTTACTGTTTCAGTTATCATGATCATTAGTGTACTTGAGAGCACTTAAAGCTTACCAGCTATGTAGTCATATTTAGATTTTTGAAAACAAGTAATGCATCTTTAAGAACAATAATTCTACAGGTACATCTTAGGGAATGGACCCAACAGGAAGAAAACAAGTGAAAACTGAAACTGAATCAGTTGAGGAAAGCAACACCGCCTCTCCTCCTCTCCTCAAAAATATTATAGCCATACTTTTTCTCATATTTTCTCAAGTCCAAAGCTTTCTCCTGTAATAAAGGTTTTGCATCAATAGTTCTGTCTCAAATGGCTATAAACTTTCAAAGCCAACAATGATAAAGATGACAACCCAATAGCTTTGGTGAAAGGGTTTTCCAGACCTTTACGGATAGGTGCTGCTGCTTGTCTCACTACTGTGGCAGTTTTATCACATTCTCTTGTAACTAAGGCTCCAAAACATAGTACCTTATTTGGCAAAGGACAGGTGGGAAGCAGAATGAAATGGTGAAGGTAGAGAAAGGGAAGGTAAACAGTGTCTATAGCTAGAAAAAGGGCAAGGAAAATGGGAGAGGGATGGTTTGACAACACCAACATGTGGCGAACATAAAGAAAACACATTAGATTTGGATAATGTATAGCAGACAGTTTGTGAGTCAGGAACTATTGATTAAATTACTTTTTTTCTGTCAAAACAACAAGGAAATAGACCATTTTACCCATTTAAAAGGAGCTATTAAAACTGTACAGAATTCTATGCCTTCCTCAATTAACCCTATGAGGCAGTATTTGTTTCGCAGAATTACCGAATCACAGAATTGTAGGAGTTGGAAGGGACCTCCAGAGATCATCAAGTCCAATCCCCCTGCCAAAGCAGGCTTCCTAAAGCAGGTCACACAGGTGGGCATCCATATGGGTCTTGAATATCTCCAGAGAAGGAGACTCCACAACCTCCCTGGGCAGCCTGTTCCATTGCTCCATCACCCACACCGTGAAGAAGTTCTTACGCATGTTTGTGTGGAACTTCCTATGTTCCAGTTTGTGGCCATTTCCCCTTGTCCTATCACCACACACCACTGAAAAGAGTCTGGCCTCGTCCTTTTGCCTCTCACACTTCAGATATTTATAAACATTGATAAGATCCCCTCTCAGTCTTCTCTTCTCCAGGCTGAACAGACCCAGGTCACTCAGCCTTTCCTCATAAGGGAGATGCTTCAGGCCCTTTATCATCTCTGTTGCCCTCTGCTGGACTCTTTCAAGGAGATCCCTGTCTTTCTTATACTGGGGAGCTCAGAACTGGACACAGGACTCCATGTGAGGCCTGACTCAGAGCAGAGGTTGAGGATCACCTCTCTTGACCTGCTGATCATGTTCTTTTTAATGCACCCCAGGATACCATTGGCCTTCTTGGCCACCAGGGCACACTGCTGGCTCATGGCCAACCTGTTGTCCTGGTGTCCACCAGGACACCCAGGTCCTTCTCTGCTGAGCTCCTCTCCAGAAGGTCATCCCCCAACCTGTACTGATGCATGTGGTTATTCCTCCCCAGATGCAATGCTCTACACTTGCTTTTGTTAAACCTCAACAGCAGCTTCAAAGGTATGGCTTTTCCACGCTATTGAACTCTATTAAGCTTGTTCAATGCATAAAACTGTAAACATGAAAGTCATGAACATTCATTTTATTTTTCTCCTTCATGTATCTCCACTAAAATCTATAGTCACTATTCCATTTCTCTTATGTTCTGCCTATTGACATAATAGTCCTTGTTCTCTTACTTCAAGGTCTCTCTTTCTATTTGAAAACGTTGTACTGCCCTAAACATCTTTGATGATTGGGGAACCTAAAGTCTTTGTCTGAGACTTAAAGATATAAGGTGTTGTCATTTGCACCCTGCAGTCTCATGTGGCTCATGAGAGCTTTTTTTGAGAAACTGTACCTCATTTCTTTAGCCGTTAACAATAACGCAGGCAAGAAAGGGCTGCAGGATTTCAAAGCATAGCACAAAATTCTCCCAAGAAATGAGGGAGAGTGTGGATTAGAAATTTTAGGGATAATCCTATTCTCTTTATTCTGATGAAACAACTTTCTCTTTGTTTCAAGAAAGCAATCCTTTCTACTATTCTTTGCTATTGTTGCATACCACTGTTTCTCCTGCAGATCATGTCAACAATGAGACCCATCCCTTCCTAGGGGATAACTTGTCATTGAATACAGATCCTATCATTTTTCCTCACTGTAAGGACAGACGTCTGCTCTGACTGGCAGATCTAAAAATGAATGATTTTCTCCCTGCTGAGATATATATACTCTCCAGACAAATCTGAGCATGATCAACAGATATCTTCCTTAGAAGACTGACACAGAACTTGAAAAATGATGTTCAGGTCCCCTGGCAAGAACATCTCTGCAAAGCAGTGACACAGAACAGGAAAAAAATGATCTATACACCTTGCCTTTTCCATCATTTTATCCTGTGATATATGCCTTTATCAAGGCGATCATAAGATGAAGGCTTGAGACAAAGTAAAAACACAGTATAGTGCCAAATAGTTGCTAATAGTATTTTTGGCTTCTCCACTGGTCATTATTCCTTAGGAGGAACTTTGTTCCTTGGCACTGGAAGATGTTGAGCATTACTTCCATGCTGTGTAGGGAATTAACACTTCTGTTCTTAATATCTTCTTGCCTTCACTGCACCAGGCCAGCTCAGGGAAAGGTGTTTTGTATTAAACAAAAGCACAAAAAGCAAACCAAATCCTGCTATACAACCTGTGAGTAGCCTGTGAACAGAGCCCCACAGACTGCCCTTGTTCTGCTCCTGGTGAGAAGTACTTAGCTGTGGTAGGAACCAGCTCAGTGGCTCCTCCATGGTCACTGTCCTCCACTGCAGAGGAGGTGGCCGATATGTTACGTGGGAAATGTTGCTGCAGCCATTCAAGCTCCATCACAACCTTCTACCCTGGAACAGGACAGAACTTCCCCCTCCCACCACAAAGCAAAGGAAGGAGAAGCAATGAATGAAATCTAAAAAATGAGATGCCAGAGACTCCGCAGAGTCCACTTGAGACTACAATGATGGACCGAATTATAAGCCCTAAAAACAAGGAGGGTGGGAGAGAAGAAAAACCGTCAGTTAACAGATCAATAATCCACTATATCTAAAAAATGCATATCATCTAATTATTCAGTGCCCACTTTCCTTTGTCTCCAGCCTTCTGAGATGGGCTATCCACTGTAGAAGTCGCCATGTGTGCAGCTAGGTTTCCTTTGAAATTTCATTTGAATCTGGCTTTGTATTGGTTTAGTTTCTTGTCAGTATTATGCTAGCCCCGCTTCAATCTTAAATAGCTGTGCAGAAGTCCTAGCATTCAGATTCCTACTGAAATCAAGGTTAATACCGGGTACTGAGTACGACTTAAATACTTCCATAATTCTTCTGACACCTGAAGCACGAGCTAACATGAGTCTTCCCTGCTTTTAAATCATTTCAAGTTTGGTATTGTAATGAGACACTTAACAGATGAGGCATGGGACATAGCACCTAACGACACTTGTGAATATAGCTTTAAGTAAATACTGCTCTACTTAGCACTGAGACTTCCTGAAAACTTCATACAGCTGGTGAAATCCTCCGTCCTGAATGTGGAAGTCCATGAATGACACACCAGAAGAGCCCTCAGTTCTGTGGAGGCAACACCCTCCTCCTCCTCAGAGTCTGGAGAGCTCTGGAGAGAGGCACAACTTCTGAGGTGGATCCCAAGAGTCCTCATGCTCACATCGCTCATCTGCTGGGAGCACTCTCGTGGCTGGCTCTGGTGCATTCCCACTGGGAAGACTTCAAATGGTGGACCCTGAAGAACAAACTTATCTGCAGCTGTCTTACCTCAATGGCCTATGAGAGGGAAATCAGGGACTCAAGACATATGAAGCAAGGAAGAGAGTGTGCCAGGAAAGGTATTTGGTGAATCAACCCACCAAGAACTTTCACAAGACTTGCTTTCTGACAGGCTGTTTATACCCTGATATGACTGTGGCCTAGATTGGATCAGCCAATTCAAAAATTTGAGGACATTTTACTGTTATAGATTATGTGACATTTCCTTAATTTCATAACCTAGAGATTTTGTGAGCAGAAACCATGGGTACTATCTATGGCATAGCTGCATCTTGGAGAAGAAGAGATGGAGAGGAGTGATGTAGCAAACGCACAACATGTAGAGAATTACCAAAACTTGAACTTAACTTCTGTCTTGTATTTTGTTTGCTTATCATTTCCACTCACCATGTCCTATTTCAATGCAGATTGTAAACGCTTCTGAAAAAAAAAGTCTTTGTTTCTGGCACTCACTAGGTGCCTGGCACTAATGTTCACCACAGCCATTAACAACTCAGAGGATCCTGAGTTCTGGCTGTACTTAAAAGAAGCTCAAATATCTCAATGTATGGAAACTTATAGTTGGGGTTTTCAAAATATTAATATGTACCCCACTGCTAACCTCCAGCTCCTCTGTTCCATTCACACTTTGTAAGCTGTGTTTATTTTTTCTATCATCAGTTGCTTTTTTTTAGTACTGTAGAAAGACTGCAGCAATACACTAAGGACCTATTCCACATGGAAGAACCACTGTAGTTGTAACAATTATTTGCGCACTACAGAGCTTTCCTTTTATAATTGACTTCATACGTTCATGTCTCCAACGTTAAGTGCACAGCTTCATCATCACACTAATCTTTGTTCTGTTCAGAAAGCAAGTACAATAATTTTCCTGATCTGGGCCTGGGAGGTTTATTTATGCAGGCAAACCAAGTACTACATCTAATGACATTTATATAATCGGTGGTCCATGCAAGAGAAGCATTAGAGTCGTTGAAGCCCAGCACGGTGTCTTAGGCATGGACCCCTTCCTGTCTCACTTGCATACAGCTGGATTTGCAGGGCTTCCTGACTTAGCCATTTGCCTCCAGTTATCCCTCTTCCGTGTCTGGAGAGCCTCAGGAATTGCCCCAGTACCTCCTTCTAATTCTGTTCTGTTGAACAAAGTTTGAGCTGGGAAGGAAAGCTGTCTGTGCCTACTCTTTTCCTGAACGTGGATGTGGAGTATACGGCCCCTACTTCTCTCTATTGTCTTGCATCTGGCCATAAAGAAAATTTGAGTTGGCAGAAGTTTACTGCAAGATTTAAAGTAAGTCACTGATAAAACAAACCTGTTTGTAGCAGAAATGCGAGACTTAAAGTACATCACTTACAGATAAAATAAGCCTGTTTGTAATGGAGATAAAAGCTATTTATATTGCTTTGGTGCTGGGTAAACATATTTTTTCAGTCAATAATAAAGTCACCAAAAAATGCATTTTCTGTTGTCCAGAACCTATTTGTGAATTCAGGTCAAATTTCCTAATGGTTACATCTGAGAAAAAAATAGGACTCTCAGAAGAGATGGTAGATGGTTTTGCTGCCTTCTACCCAACAGTTTAATGCAGATCCACTCAATTAATTTTTACTGAAGTCCACTTCCTCTGAGCAGAAAGCAGAATGCCATCTCCTGCCCTGCCAGGGTTTTCATGTTGTCTTTTCAGCCAAGATGGACCACTGCAGCTGTTCCCTTATTTCCTTGCCTTCCTGCCTGCAAGACGTTAGAGAACAGTGAGCAGTAAGAATTCTGGGGTCCCTTACTTGGACTGCATATCTGGAAATACAGTGAAACTTAAGGGAAATGAGCATAGGATCTGACTCAGAGCCCATCCTAGCATAACATTGATTCAAGGGATCATACATTGTCTGGGACAGAGATATCTTCTCCTCTGACATTGCCTAGTTCCATGCACGGCATCCAGCAGACACTTCACCTGGGAGGTGGTGAGGTGGTTGCTATATCCATCAGGCAGGGAAAGGAGCTAAATCTGGATCTCCACCTTGAGATGAATATCTCTAATCAATGCCCTACTAAGAGGAGGATGGTACCCCCATCCTTACCTTCGTTAATTAGCTGTCACCTGCTTTCTGCAATAAATATTTTAAAACGACGAATTTTGGTTCATATCACATAGAACTAAGCAAATTACTGCAAGTTACAAATTTTGATGATTTCTCACACCAGAGTAATGCTTTGATTCAATATTTCTGTTTTGATTTCTCCAGCCTGAAACCACCCTATTTTGCACTCATTTTGACTTTTCACTGTACTCCTGGTTGTACAGGGCTGGATGCATTGCAGAGATGCTTTTAACAGCAATTTTCGCATCTTAGTCTCTAAATTTTGGAAGTTCTTTTCACAAATTAACCTTACCTCAAAACTTCCTGTCTTTACTGGTATCTGGAAGCTTTAAAAACTACATATGAAAATCCAAGTATGGTTTTTAAAGCAACCTTGACCGATGAAACAACATAACCTAGAAGGAATGCAAGTACTAGTTGCAGGGATAGCCAGGATCTGCAAAAGTCTGTATTACTTCAGCTTCTCAGTCTTCCTATTTCTGTAACTAATGTGGAAGGTTGTAAATATTAGGATTTGCTGCAAAACAACATCACAAGAAGAGTTTGAGAAAACAATGAAACAATCTTACTAAACGTACTGGCCTACATTGACCAAAATTGTGAGTAGTTTTGTTCTCCTCTTTTAGGTGAAATTTTCCAAAGAATTTGTTTATACATTTCACCCAGGTTTAATCGAATGTCTGAAAAAGGGAGAAGCTAAGAACAGAGAAGAGCAAGATCTCACGGATGCCTAACATAGGCTTTGCAGGTTTAAACATTATCATTGTCAGAATATTAACCCCTCAGCATAAGGGACATTTCCAGAGAGTCCAAGCAGCCATGTTGTGTTTGAGGCTGGGCTATGCACTGGCTGCACAACAAACTCCTTTGTGTCCATTAGCCTGGAGGAAGAAAGCTGTGAATGAAGCAAAACATTGACCTCAGTGAAGTCAGAGGGAAAAGCCCCTTTTTTCCCCTCTGAAAGGCAAAGGGCATGTTGCAGGAGTTCACCTAGTATATTGTAGTGCCTATGGCTGTAAGATGGGAGGCTCCTTCCTTAAAGAGAAACGTGCAGTGGTTGAAATCAAGCTGGCAGAATCTGCCTGGGGAACAAACTCACCTTTTATTAAAACAAAAGAAAACTTGCCAGAGCTGCTAGGCTCAACATAGCTTGATTAAAGCCATTGGGGAATTTACAAATCAAGGAAAGGGCAGAGCATGGGAAAAATAAGAAGTGCTAGATCAGTTAAAAGTAGCTAGAGAAAGCCCTGAGGCTCTGCAGCTGGTCATTACTGATGCAAGAGATAGGCTGCCTCATGGCAAAGGGATATAATGGGAGAAGAGCAACACATTAATCTGCAGAGTTCAGCATTAGGGCTGACTAATCACATGGAGTGCTGGCAGCTGCAGACTGCAGACCACCTCCTAGAGCCAGAGCATTGGTATAGATCCCTGTGTGCACCAACACTGCAGGTACAGCCATGTCCTCATGCTGTAAGCAACGCAGCTCATGACCAATATTCCACACTAAAGCAGATTAAGGTGAAAAGTCACTCAGGGCTGTGCCCATTGAAGGTGCGATGTGAACTCACTGCAGTGAGCTGTGCTGACTGAAGCGTCACAGGGCAGTGACAGATGGTAAAAGGAGGATGCACTGGGGAGGGTAAGCACCAGGTGTATGCATTTACCTAGGCACTAACAAAGGGATAAAATCCTCTCTCGGTCCTTTTCACACACTGGTCAGTAGCTCTGGGACAAGGAATTTAAGGGTTCATCACAGAGAATCAATTTATGTCTGATATAAAAATTATCTTTCATTCAACCTATGAACTAACACTGATTAATAATAGGACTTTAAGGCACATGGTCACACACCTGGTTAGGCCACCACCATTAGAGGATCCTGTACTTGCTACATAAGAGAGGAGGAACGGAGGCCACCAGGGACTCGTATAACTCAGACCACTGTCTTTCACGAGGACAGACTTACGCAGTCTCTGCAGATGCATTCCCAGGCCTGGTCTTCTCTGCCAGAAAGGACGTGTACTGAACCCCACGTAACCTGCCTCCTAGCCACATCCAAGTGACTATATGTGCACTAGAAAGCAATTCTTTTGCATTTGCCAGTGTAGTGATACAGAAGAATAGCAACAAATCTTTTCTATCCTGCTGTCTCAGAGATGCAGTGTTTTCTTCCCCATCCACCTTTCCTCTGTCTGCCATGAGAAGTGTCAGAAGACGTCAGATTCCAATGTCTAAATTAAATGTACTAATCTGATCAGGATGAAATGCCAAATGAGTCACCTCCTTCCGCATCAGTCTCTCTGCCACCTGCCCTTTGCTCTGCTTCTTGGCTTTCATAGTTGCAACTCAGTACAGTGTCCAAGATAATATGAAATGGGCCTGATAAAAAAAGGGGCTAATGGATAAAAACTTTGAGTGGTTTCAGGTAGAAGACTGTGCAGTATAAGCAGATGTAAGTGATGACATTTGTGGGGAATCTGCCCTATACTCTCCCTTCTTAATGGGAAGAGTAAAGTGAAGTTGATAGAATAATTCTGATGTTTTTCCCCTTCTCTCTTCTAAATGGCACATCAGTGAGACACTGACAATACCCTCACCATTAAACTTGTCAGGGAAATTTATGTTCCCTGATTCCAGAAGGCTACAATAATGTAAAAAGGAGTATGGATCTGAACTGGATGACCAGGTGGGGCCTTGAACACAGAATAGTGTGGGATCAATAGCTTTTAATAAACTTGCTGAATTTGGCACCGGTTGCTGTCCCTGAACATCAAAAAAGAAATTAGTTTAAAGAAGGAATCTGGGGGGAAAAAGAAAACAAGAAAAAAAAGAATGTGACCATTTTTTCTCCATTTTCCTTGACTGTCCAGAACTACCATCACATGAATAAAGGTATTTTACTCGTTCTTTGCTTTTCTCCCTCTCTGAGTCCAGGGCTAAGTTTCTGTATGGGCAAGATAGATTTTCATAACCACTCATCCATGTATAAGCTAAGTGCAGGTCAGATCTCCTGAGAGTGTGGTGCTTGAGCTGGAGCTACTGAGAACACTGAGCTTTGGTGCTACCTGGAAATCAGAAGAAAAACCTCAGAAAACTGCAGCCTACAACTCTTTCTCACAAATAAGCCAAAAGAAATAATTCTGCACTAAAATTTAAGAAAACTACAGAATAGATCTCCACCCACCCCTACTTTTTCTCTTCGGTTATGCAATGTGCAGCTCATTGCCTAGCCTTGCTGAAGGAGGACACCTTAGTAATGCACCACTGTACCTCCCACACTCTCCTAAAAAGTGATGTGGTCTTCTCTGTTTTCAAAGGCTCCACTTTGAAACCCAGATGCCTTGAAAATAAAACAACAGAGAAATAATCCCGAGTCCTCCACTCTTAAATACTGGGCTTTCTTGCTTCATGCACCTGTTCCCAGGTCCCATGGTCAGCGCTTCCCAAGGCAATCAGATCTTATCAGTAATAACTCTTTGTTACATCAAGACTAAGGAAAAAGGCAAAACAGAGAAAGGACTAGATGGTGGAAAAGCCTGATAAAAGCCTGATTCAGTGGAAAAATGGGCCTTGCTGAGAGACATGAGCCTTTCACACTGCGTACAGGAGTTTGTCTTTCCTTTTTTCTTTGTCCCATCCCTGTATCTGGCTGGCTTCCTAAGGGTTAAGCCATCGTTGGTAGCAGGAAGGTAAAATTGTCCTAAATGTCTTCAGAAATCTGCTTGCCTATTAGTAATTCCCTAGTGACAATGTAAAGAAAATCAAACACCAGACTTCACATCCTGTGCAAGCCTGGTTATGCATATTTAATAAAAGGAAACATACTATAAGACAAAAATGGGTGTCCATGGAAACTGCATATCTGGCTTTTTTAAAAAAAACACATTATATTTTACATATGACTTCCACATACACTCTTCCTCCACCGGTTTTGGTGTTATGTATTGACTGTCAGAGATTTTTGCTGCCTGGCTGTTATATTCACATCCCTGAGATGATCTCAGCATTGTACAGCTCTGAGATCTGTCATGTACTGCACACAGCTCAGGCACTGAGCTTGCTGCACATAGGCTTTTCTGCACAAGGCAAACATGGGCTGCAACAAAGCACTGAGCAGAATGGCTTGCCCCTAGGATTTAGAGCTCTTGAGTAATTTTTTCTAAGGGGTTAGAGGAGGGGAAACAAAACGAAATGGCATGGGCAAGCCAGGAGCAGTCTGTGCTCTGCAAGGAGGGGGAACTGTGCTCCCAGCTCTCACTGCTCCCTGTCCTCATGCTTTGCCTGTATGGGGAGAGACAAGAAATATGGGTATATACATCCCCATGGGGTGTGGGGATACTCCATCAGTGATTTTTAGAGGCTGGACTCAGCCCATGCTGCTGTAACAGCTCAGAGCTACACCCAGCAGCTGTCCTGGTGCTTTTTACAGGGTAGGCCCATAGCTCTGAAAGCTGGTGTTCAACATTGGGACAGAGAGTAGAGAGCAATGGGAGGATCAACAGACACGGAATCATCTTGTGGCTCTCAGCTCCAGCCAGCAGAGCAGTGCACAGCATCAGAAATGCTCAATAAGCCTCTTTGTTCACAGCACCAGCTGCTAGGCACTGTGAAACGAGTTGCAGTAAGCAGTGGTTTGCAACTCTGATAAGCATGTGCAGAGACAGCAAGCAAGCTCTGTTACAATTAGCACATCACGTACAAAGAATTGCATGTCAAAATGAAACCAGTAGTTGTCTTTCCCAAAATTTTACCTTTAGCAAACAGGCAAATATACTGACTTAACCAGCTGGCTCTCGTTCAACTCTGAGGAAATGCTGAAATCAACAGCTCAGGCTAGGGGCTGACCTACTGGAAAGCAGCCCTAGAAAGAAGGACCTGGGAGTCCCAGTGGACAGCAGGCTGACCATGAGCCAGCGGTGTGCCCTATTGGCCAAGAAGGCCAATGGTATCCTGGGCTTCATTAGGAAGGGTGTTGCCAGCAGGTTAATGGAGGTGATCCTCCCCCTCTGCTCTGCCCTGGTGAGGCCACACCTGGAGTACTGGGTGCAGTTCTGGGGTCCCCAGTAGAAGAAAGACAGAGAACTTCTAGAAAGAGTACAGTGGAGGGCTACAAAGATGACAAATGTGCCTGGAGCATTTCAGAACAGGATCTGTTTAGCCAGGAGAAGACTGAGAGGGGATCTTATTAATGTGTACAAATTTCTTAAAGGAGGGTATCAGCAGGATGGCTCCAGGCTGTTTCATCTCGCGCCTGGCAACAGGACAAGAGGCAACAGGCTCATACTGAAACACAGAAAGTTCCATCTGCACATGAGAAAAAGCCTTTTCATTGTGAGGGTGACAGAGCATTGAAACAAGGTGCCCAGAGAGGCTGTGGAGTCTCCTCTGGAAATATTGAAAATCTGCCTGGATGAGATCCTGGGGAATGTGCTCTACGTGACCCTGCTTGAAGCAAGGGGGTGGACTGGATGATCCCAAGCGGTCCCTTCCAACCTCAAGCATGCTGTGATTCTGTGTGTGAAATGCACAACTCTAGGCCATACAGACAGACAGACACTGCCCACTTGGTGGGGAGCAAAGGTCACCATGAGAAAACAGCCTCCTCCAATCCGCTTCCATATGGACTCCCACAGAATAAACTGCCTTAGCATGTTGCACCTCTGAGGATCAACACCTTACCAAAGAAGAGACCATAACATGAATGTGAGCTGTTGCTTTATTAGTATTTCCAATAGAGTCACCACTTTCTCCTCTTCTGTAAGCAGGCAATTGAGTTCGGTCCCCACTGCATTTAACAGCAGTGAAGAATTTCCACAGTGAGATCAGATACTTCAACAAAGAGAAGCAGTTTCCTACCTTATTTCACAGAACACCAACACCCAACCTTTACATTTACATTTACCTTTGCCCTTCTCCTGCACATCTCTGCACACGTTTGTTCTGTAGCTGCTGCCTTTCATTCAACTTGCTCTTAGGGAAAGACTTCCCAAAGGTTTTAGTTGCTCAATTACTAGATGAACATAACCACACACAGCTGAGCTAATGCAAATAGATTCTCTGCTCCTTCATCCAGTACACTTGCTCCAGGCTTTGCTATGCATTCAAAAGCAAATTCTGTTTCCTCTCTTCCCTCCTGTGTTCATCTGAAACTAGAGAGGAGCTTTCATCCTTTTCCTTTGTTATCATACCAGGCATCCACAAATTCATTCCGCTGCTTAAATCTCCTCATAGTCCTGAAAGTAGGCACCTGCAAAGCCCACATTAAAGGTCCTGTGGGTAGTCATGCCAGAACAGACATAAAAAGCCCATGCAGCGATGTCAAACCTACCTGGCATCATCAACATTGTGCTCCCACTTGTGCAGTTAAGATCTCAGACTTCCCAAACTCTTGTCCAACAGTACTCCAAGATTTTTGGACTATGCTCCTGGCAGGGAAGAAAAGACCTGGCCTTTTCAATGTTATCCAGTGAAGCTGTATATGGAATCTGCATCCTCCATATCCTAAGGCTTTCATGCCTGATATCCACCACCAAGTACCTGACAAGGCTAAGTAATAAGGCTGGCACAATTAAAGCACATGCCATTACTAGCATGTATCTTGTATACAGACTCTTCTTTTTGACAGAATAGCTCCACCATACCAAACCAGCCACACTGCAGCTTACAGCCTATAGCAAAGAAGCACTCCTCTGTCAGACATTGCACAAGAGGAGGGATGTCCAAGAATGTGGAGTTACCCACAGAATCAAGCTTCACACAGTCACAGTCGCTGCCCACAAGGCTTTTCAGCCTAGAGACATGGTGTGCTCCTAGATTTCACCAGCAGTAGTTTTTGATCATGTATGGGGATTAGAGTAAAGGAGCAGATTACATCTCACTGTACTCCTCCTGCCAAGCAGAGCAGGCCATTGGACTCACCGGAGATGGACACACTTGTTCTATGTCTTTGACCCAGATTTTGCACAGCCTGATGGTTATCAACAGTGTACTAAGCAGCAAGGAGGCCCACAGAAAGGCTGGTGACATGGGCTGGCACAACAGGAGGTGCAGCAGGTTCTGTGTGCCAGGAAACATACAACACCTCCACAGGAATAAAGGCCCCCAATGAGGACAGGTTTTCTGGTCACAGCGAAATATATATATCAACGGAGGAAAGGTCACACCAGCATTTCTGAGAAGAGCTAACAGACTTCCTTCTCCTGGCTCATCAGAAGCCATACATGCTGGCCTATACCAGGGCCCTGGGCCTGATGAGTCCTGGAAACCTATGGGAAACAGCATCCTAGGTAAGGAAGAAGAATGGCAGGAAGAAGAGAACGGTGTTAGGTTGTCAGCAGCAGGTGTACAATGAAACATGAGGCTGCTTGGAACCCAAAATTTTGGACTTTGGGATGGCCAGGGCATTTCATTCTGCTTCTTACTCCATTTGCTCTTTTTTTTTTTTTAATTATTTTGAATTATTTTGAGGGTGAGGAGGGCAGGGGTTGGAATCAGTTTTGTTCCCGGCAACAAGCTCTTTCTATGTGACTTGCCAAATATACATATGAAATTTTCTCCTGCCAGGGTAAAAAATGGGTTAAATAAGCTTAGGAGTGGGTTTGTTCTCCAACTAGCATCTGTATGCCCTAATAAAGTCAGATAACTGTATTACTGGGGTAGCTTGAAAACAGACAAAATCTGCTTTCTGTTTTGCTAAATCCACAGATAAATGATTTTTGAGGGGGATGTTTTCATGGAAGATAAAAGACTAAAATCAATGATAGGACTGTCTGAAGACTGAAGTTTCATTTTATCTCCACAAAAAATTCAGGAGTCAGCTATTCCAGTCGCTTTCTATTAAGTTTTGGTTCAAAAATGTCACTTGTGCTCACAGCAGTGCTGAAAAGACTATTTATCTGAATCCAACTGTAACACAGAGATTCTCCTGGATCCATTTGTTTACTGAATTAGATAAGCATATGTCAGTAACACTGTTTATTACAAGAAAGTACTTGTAGGTGATATGAAGCCCAAACAGATATGTGACAAAAATTAATAACTAATAATAAATGGCATTTGAGATCAACATGAGGAAAAAAGATAACACATATATATGTCCAGATATAGCTCAGATAGGGAATTTAGGAGAAAAGTGACTGTGACAGTTCAGAAAGGAAAATTACCATCTTTTCCAAACACTTACCAAGACATGTGACAAGAGTTTAATCCTCTGAATTATGAACCACGCTGTCTAACCCTGGTGATTCGTCTGAATCATATCTGCATCTATATAAAAAGTAAGAGAGCAACGCAAAATGGAAGCTAAGATTTCACAATGTAAAATGATGCATATGAGATTGTTTTATCTTCCTGACTTTGCACTATCTGAGACATCTTTTCCAGAAATACCAAATTCTATAAAATTGCACTGAGCACAGGTTCTAGGCCCATGTAGCTGGGCAGGCAGCTGGTAATGGTTTCTCAGTTCCAGATCTATCAAGTCACTTGACCAAAAGAAGAGTTTGTAAGGGTTAGGCAACATAGTTGTCTACAGTAATTGTGTGACTAGAACTGATGAGCCTAGATGTGCCAGTCGTAAAATCCTAATTTTCCAATCAGCCTACCTTTGCAGCTGGCTCTCTGTAAAGCCTACAAAAGGAATTAGGATTAACTATTTCTTTTTAGGCTGCGTACTAGATCTTTAACCACAGATCTAGCTGCAAAGCGCAACTAAGTAGAAATGAACCCTTGCTCATTTTCTTTTTGCAGCCAACTTCTTTTATAAAGAGCTTAGTCTCCAATTCAGCTAAGCCTTTAATTGTGTGCTTAACTTTAAGTACGTGCTTAACGTCTTGGACATATGAGTAAGTACAAAACTGTGTTTTGTTGAACAGAATAAGTTACCTCAAATGTTTAAATGTTCTGCTGAATGGAGGCCCTGGCAAATAGAAAAAGAAAGAACATTTAACGAGTTATTGAAAATAAATAGTTTCCCACTATCAGTTGGTAAAACTAGTATCTTAAGTCTTTTCTCATCATAGGTTTATCAATAACTCATTCTGTTCACTCAAGAAGGAAAAATTTCTTTGAACTTTAATTGAAATGTGGGAGCCTACACTAAGTAACTGAACCCTTTGCTACTGGGAGTCTTTGATCAGAATGTCAAAGATATTTGGATAATTATTTCTATTACATTGGTGCTCAAGACCTTGCCATTAAAGTATATACACATATCCTCTCATCTTCTCGGCATTTCTAGGATTACTACTTTCCTGTAGGAAATCAGCCAGAAAAATGACTAGCTGAGTATTACACATAACAGTGCTATAAAACCAACACATGCACTCACTAGGATGTCAGGGCTGTTGTGATGAGATCCTTGCCCCTAGATTACATACATTTTTGTTACCTAGCAGTGTTAATGATGGTTCTAAGGCAAGAGGAGAGATGTGAACTAACAAACTCCTTGTAGCTTCTCCCATTTTTGATTCAGGGAAAACCATTTTCCATAAATCTCTCTACAAACACTTTTTTCCACCACAACCAGTTATACAGTGCCCTGAATCAACTGAGGTGAGCAGTTTTTGGAATGCTATACCTGGTAGACAAAGGCAGCTTGCCTTTTGGCAGTTTTCTTTCCTTTTCTGTCCCTGAGTTCATCCTGTAGCAGAATGAGGTGTTACCCTGTAAAAAAGAATAAATGCTACATGCAGAGAGAGTGTTTCTTTTTCTCTCTTGCCTTATCCAAATGTGTTCTACTCTCATCTATCCTCTATTGCATCATATTCAGCCTCTACTTGTCCTCTAAATCTTGCCAGAATCTACATTTTTGCCTCTTCCACTGCAATTAATAACCACACCTATTCATCCTTCTGACATGTCTGTTCTCATTGCTTCTTCATCCTTTGACCCTTCCTGGTGTCATTATCATGCTAATATCTTCTACCCTGTGAGTCTTCAGCAATGTGAGCAGTTCTTTCGCATGACTTACTACAGAGCACTAGCAGAGAAAGTCAAATATTTTCTAATGTCTCACTAATGTTTTTCTTCATTTCTTTCACATGACAAGCCACAGAAGTACAGAGCAGCTATATCAGTATTTCAAAAAAATGTCACATCAAAACTCTGGTGTCTAATGCCTACAGCTTATACCACCATCTCAGCTACATTTCAGTGTTAAAAAAGGGGAAGGTCAAGTGCAATAGGGCTATAAACAGGATGCATCATAAGCAATATGCCAACAATTATGCTATTGCTGCATTCAGTTCCTAGTTCCTTAAGTTCCCAGTTTGTTTCCTTCCTTTGGCATTTTTGGACAGCTTAGACAGTTAAGAGAAACTCATGTCACTATTTTTCTGGCTTCCCTTTTAAATTCTGATGCATAATATTTGGGTTGCAGCTATCACTGGAGGTTTCTTATTTGTTTTAAACACTTCTCTGAGAGATTTAAAATGAATCAAGCATATATTCCTATAGGTCTTTCATTTAGTAAACATTCTATTCTTCAAACAAAAATCTGCATTCTGGGTCATATTTGGAGATTTGTAATGTCTCTTTAATGGATTGTAAAACCAAAGGGATTGTTACGATAATCTATTTTAAATTAACTTCCACTTAAACAATAGTACATTTTTCAAAAAGATAATCAGTGCGGGAAAATACATTCTGATCCTCAGTAAATTGTTCTGGTAATCAATTACCCTCAGTTTTAAAACATTGTCTGGCTTATTTTAGGTCCGTATTTGTTTAGCTCCAGCTTCTATCCACTGGATACTGTTACACTTTTTAGTGATGCATTCATGTTCCTTCAGAATCATAAAATTGATGTTTTTTGTAGATAATGAACACTGATATCAGTTCACCTATGAACCTTCTCTTAATTAGGTAGATTACTTTTCTTAAATCACATGCTATTGGAGTTTTTTTCCACAGGCTCAGAATCATTTTTTGTTCCTCTCTGAACCTTTGCTATTTTTTAGATTTTTTCTTAATGGGTGAAAACATGATCTGGACAGAGAATGCTAGAAATTATCTCAGTCATACCATGAACTCTCCTTCCTGCCTGACATTCACTGCTTACCCATTCAAAGCTAATGTTTTTCTCTTAGCCATTATATTGAACTGGGAGATCATTCAGACACTACCTGTCACCAATTCTAAATCTTCATCAGTACCACTGTATTTCAAGGGTACTTTTCTGCTACCCTGCATATGTGATCGGAATTCTTTGCTCCCAGGCATATGACTTTGGCTGTATTAAAGTACACATTGTTCAGATGAGCTCACCTTATGGAATGATGCAAATCCAGAATATAGAAATGATCTGTCCCATCATTATTTACCACTCCACTAATTTTTATGTCATCTGCAATATTTACCAGCAGAGATTTTGTATTTTCTTCTAGATCATTGCTAAAGGTTAACTATCGTTAGGCCAAGAACAGAATAGTTCAAATGCTTCCACAGGATGCAGATTTTCAAGTACAATACTTTTTGAAATCTACGTATTTAATGCATCTTTCACTCAAAATAGTTAATGCATCTTTTGGAATAAGCTCTATATATACACCATAAAATGATAGCGAAAGGTTGGGCTGTTTTAAACAATAAAAATCTAGCTGACCAGGCAATAGATTGGAAGCTATTGTTTCCATTCAATAACATTTTAGAATATCTAGTCATAAAACTAAAACATTAGCATAGAAATAAATACAAAACCACACTAAGCCGAAAGAAAAAACCTCATACCCTAGAAATGATGCTTTCTCCTCCAAATGTATTAATTTGAATAGCTATCATGATTTTAGGCTGGGATAGCTAATTTTCCTTGTAGAGGCTCAATGATGCTGTGTTTTGGATTTTCAATAAAAAACAGTGGTGATGTCACACTGATGTTTTAGTTGTTGCTGAGCAGTGCTCACATGGAACAAAACACGTTTCAGCTTTTTGTGCTGCCCTGTCAGCAAGGAGGTGGGAGTGCACAAGGAGCTGGGAGGAGACACAGCCAGGATCTTGACTGGCAAGTGGGATATCCCGTACCATATGGCATCATGCTCAGCAAGTATAACTGGGGTAAAGAAAGAGGAACTGGGAGGATGTTTGGCATGATGGCATTTGTCTTCCCAAGAAGTTGTTACATGTGTTGAGCCCTGCTTTCCTGGGAGTGGCAGAACGTTTGCCTGCCCATGGGAAGCAGCAAAATAATTCCTTCTTTTGCTTTGCTTGTACATGCAGCATTTACTTTACCAAGTAAATTGGGTTTATCTCCACTCATGAGGTCTTGCACTGCTGCCTTTCCAGTTCTCTCCCCCACCTCACTTGGGCAGAGTGAGTGAGTGGCTGCTTGGTGCTGAGTTGCCTGCCAGATTGAATCACAACAGTACCTTTACAATACATACAACATGATGATATTCAGTAAAAGAACTTTAATATCCTTGTGGCTAGAGAGAGGCATTTGCCTATTTTTCCCCCAAAATACAGCCAAAACTTGGAGAGCATGTTGATGCACAGAGGAAGGACTGTATACACATCCTTCATCTCAGGAATCACCCAATATATATGGTAGCATCACAGTAACCTAATTCTGTCCTTTCTTTTTCTTAGTCAGCACAGTACACAGTAATCTCACATGAGCCTGCATCTTGCAAGTTATGTAGGGTTTTGGCAGAACTGTCACTTCCCTTATAATACAATGCATTTTGGGCTTGAATTCATTATTAAAGAAATAGTATTTGTCTAGCATTAGTCAGTCCAAATGCAATACTTTACGTTTAATTTTTAGTGATTTATCTGGGTCATATATCATTATGTGATATACAACAAAACTACATATTTATCTAATCATAGTAGGAAGGATACAATTATTATGGCAATATGGGAATAACTGTAATAAACTGGAAATTGTGTTTCCTTTGGCTTGGATATGACTATTTAGGAATAATGTTCTTATCAACTGAAAAAAAAAGAACTGTCAAAGTTTTTGTAAGGATTTCAACACTGCTTGCCAAGAAAGTCTTCTGTCTCCACTCCTCTAGCCTTCTAACACCACTTTCCTCGGGTGAGAGTCAATATTCTAGTTTCCTATTGTCAAATACTCAAATAAAGGTTCCTATTGCCTTCCATTTTCTGCACATTAAATGGACAAATAAATATTTTCTCACTTTTTGGCTTGGAGGTAGTTTAAACTAGCCAATTAGGTGTGGTGAATCTTGCTTGTTACTTGGATCTGCATGTCGTAATTCAGACAGGTAAATCTGCTATCCTATTGCTATGCTATTATTGTAAAATCAGGGGTCATCACTTGATCTTTGCCTGCATTGATGCAGGACTCTGTAATAATGTATGTTAAACAGAGGCTGAAGGTTTAAGGTTTAAGACTTTCTACCTTACCACCACTGTTGTTTTGTTTAGACACTCCTGAAGAGTTACCTATCTTCAGTATTTCTTCCCTCTTCTACTTTTACTTGGTGCTTAAAGTTTCAGTAATCTATATGGTAAAAAGGGAAATAGAGCATTTGCAGCAGTTCTTTCCTTCCACTATGTTGTATATCTGAAGAAAACTAATATCATATATAAAAACATTTGAAATGTGACTTCAGTCTCCTGATGTTAAATATTACAGACTTTCTCATTGCCAGTAACATAATGTAGGTATTTAAGTATTCTTCAACTTTACAACGTTACTATGTTAAATACTTTTACTTAAGGCATAATATATGTTTAAACAACTCTAACATGTGCAAACCATTTTATAGCCCCGAGCTTCATGGAATTATTAGAGGTTTAAAAGTAATAATGCTCATCTGTTTTACGAAGGGAGTGAGATACCTTGGCATGCTCTTATTTTGCAAGTACCAGGGTTTCCAGGTACCAAAAGAATTAGACAGATGGGGTGGAACTGGTAAGAAAGCTGTCCGAGTTAAATCACACGAATCAGATTTTCTAAAAGTGGAAACATGAAATCACCCTTTCGTTATCCTTGCATCTGACAAAATATATTATCATATGTTTTTGCTTGAACAGTGCAAAGATTGTTCAAAACGGATACAATTGCAAATCAGGAAAGATCACACTTACGAGGAGCCCTGACAATGTGATCTCATCAAGCTAGAACTTGAAATTGCAAGTGTCAGTTCAGATAAGATCAGAGAATGCTTCCTGTCCCAATGATGTGACATTATCAGGTTTGAGAATGTAGCAGAGGCACATGCACAATTTTGTGAACTAACAAGGCAGATTGAGAACACGCTGGTTGGCAGGATATTTTAGATCCTTAGTTTGCCTTGAGCTGGGCATAATTACAGCTCTTTTTATTTTTTTATTTTTTGCACATGGGACAGCCATCTCGAAGACTAAGAGAACAGGATACTCAGTGAAGGAAAAAAATGTTGGTCTTTCAATTAACATAGGTTCATGCATCTGAACTGCATTTCACAGTGTACAGACAGCTTTTGAGTGAAAAAAAAGCTATATTTTATAAGAAATGCTTAAACAGCTGTGCTTCCATGTTTACAGGAATTATTTAACATACAGATTTCTACACATATTTAATCTTGCTTAAAAAAAACTACAGAAAACTGACAGTTTGCTGACATTATATTGCATGAAACTCATGCTTAAGATAGGTCATAAGGAATTTATCAGTAGGATTATCCTGTTGATTTGTACTCCTAAACTACAAAATAAACACAATGGTTCACAGTCCTAAAGCAAGAAGCGCAAGGGGCAGGAAGCCAAGTACATTTTTTGGCTCTCTACTTAGTTTTGGCATTGTTTAGAGACGTACACAGCACTTCTCCAGGAACCAATTGAGAAGTTAGGTACATGTCCAAAACAGAATTCATGCATTAAAAGCAGTACTTCAGGAGATGCTGGTGGTCACATGAGAATTTGCAATACGAGAATGTTTTTCCTAGTATTAAAAACCATAAAGTCGTTAAATGCCTCTCTTTCTGATCTGGGAATACTTCAGCACCTAACATTTGCATTTAATTGAATAGTTGCCAAATTCTGCTTATACAGGAAGAACTCATTTTTGGACTTAGCTGTCCTCCATGGCTTTAGCTCTCCCAGCTGGCTGAGGACCCCTGGAAGCCAAAGCTCACAAGCACACCATCTCTAATGAAACCATGGGAGCAGAAGGTGCACATTGGTACTTTTTGCACAATGGGAGACACAAAGGCTATTCTGGTAAAGCAGCCGGGGTAGTCAGAACTGTGAAGTGCTTTTGCGTCAGTGCTATAAAAATAAATGTACTTAGGGATAAAATATTGTTTTATCAAACATACACATGCTTTACTCATAAACCACGTGATTTCATGTAGCATGGTCTGCAACATTTGAAATACAAATTCCATGCACAGAAGAATATAGAAGGTCACTTTGGCCAACTTATGCACGTACCATGATAGCAGAATAATTCAAAAATTAACATTTAAATGGAGAGTACCCTATCCCTCACAAAGAACTTTTTTTTTTTTTTTTTTTAAATAATGACTCCCCAATGTCAAGAAAAGGCCAGCTTTCTGTACTATGTTTGACAAAATATGAAACTGTAACTTTAGTGCATAACTAAGAACCTGTGGTGGAAGCTTTTTAGGAGTACAGCTCTTCAAGTCCCTTATTCTTGCAGAAATGTTCACATCAGCTAGAGAAAAAAATATACCACGTGTTCTTCATCTTAACAAACTTCTTGCGTTGATTAACGCACTGTTTTATGAGATCTGAAAGAACAAAGTTAAATGAACAAGAAGTGAAAACTTATGATGGATGTATCCCTCACAGCATTTAGATCTTTTCCACTTGATTAAAAATTCCTAGTTCCTCTTCACTGAATTGTTTAGTTTTTTAGCAGTCTCTGTCCTGATTAAAACAAATTAGCATCAAAGATCCCCAGCTGAATGAGGAATCATTAATTGAGAAACATGCAATGCTCCTTAATTACCTTAGAACAGTCAGAGAACAAATAATCTTAGGTTGCAAAGGGGTTTGCACGCACTGAGTACCGTGGGCTTATTCTCTGTGTCTGCTGGAATAAAAGTAGACTTGCCTAGATCGTTGAGGGATATCAGTACAAGCCTCAGTAAACACATTATAAATTGTTTATCTAAAATGAAAAAAGAAAAAAAAACAACAAAAAACAAGGTAATGGATGACTGAAAGAGAGAGATGTTTCAGTTTATTATGTTGATCATAGCTTTCAATTTGCTTTGCATATGCCAACATGGGCTGAGAAAGAATGAAAGCTGTTCTTTATTGATACCAATTTAAATACTTCTAACTAAAATACTCCAGCTTTAGAAGCACCTAACAAAATGTCAGACACGTAGGTACAGAGAGCAACTGTGCAGCTTGAAATAGCAGACAAAAAGGCAGCAAACTTTCATAAAACCTGGCTTAAAAGGAATCCTAGGAATATTTGCTATTCCTTGGTGCTATTCCTTGGTTGCTTGCTCTTTGTTACACAGTTCCTTCAACAGCTGGATTTTTTTTTTTTTT
>WBMW01001934.1:288139-327041 GCA_013396635.1 Penelope pileata
TTTTTTAGGATATGACTCAGATTCCACAGATCGGCACAGTTACTGCCGGCCTGGAGACAAGAAGGAGGAACTCTTTTTTTTTTTTTTTTAAGGGCACAATATACTTGCTAATATGAATATCTTAACATTTGTTCTGTTTCAGTGGTTTATAGAAGACGTCCTGCAGAAAGAAAGTCACTGAATAACACTGAGTATATTTCTGGAGTGAGTTTGTTGGAGTTACATTGTTTTAGCACTAGGGCTAACCCAGCGAGTACTCCTAACTTAGGACAGCAAAATTAAATGCCGCTCAGAACTACCTGAGCTAGCTGTGAACAAGCTAGCTTGTACCAGCGCCAGTATACCACGCTCTCTCACTGAGCTAATTAGCTCTGCAGAGAAGCTATTAGCAGGGATGCAGGAGAGTGCTGATGCAGCTATGCCCTTCTGTACCCAGACAGAGCACACCTAGAGTTAGCCAGAGCAGTTTGCACCACATCACTTTATGATGTATAGTGTATTCTTACAATCTTTGCATATAAAACTCTGATGTAATGGTACATAGTGGATGCAGTGGACATAAGATTATCCCAATGATTATAAAGGATGAATACTGCCGTAATATGTATTTTTTAAGAATCTCCACATCACACAAAAACTTTGGGCTTTTTCCCAGCTGCTATAAACCTGTGCCATTCCTCTGCTGTCAATGACATTTTGCTGACATGCCTCAAAATGGTAATCCTAAGATCCATTAAAGGATTTGACCTAAATCTTATGTTCTGGCCTTAGTATTTTGGCATCTGAAGGACAAGAGTAGCATATCCAGCCTCTTATACCAAATCTCTCTGATTTTATCTTTTTTAAAGTTCGTAGCCACGAATCTCATCAATCTCTATCCCAAACTGGAAGCCTAAAGATTTCATTAGAGCTCACTCTTCTCCTGGCTAACTATCACTATTATCACTCTGCAGAGAGGAATTCATGACATGATGAACCAGAGAAACCTCTGCAGAGATGCTGGCATCTTATCCTCATGGCTACTTCATCCCTCAGAGATAGGGAGGGAACTGGAAAGGTGGGACAGAAGTGTTTTACCACCATTCTACTCCATGAAACAGCACAGCACAGCTGTGTTTCTTCTCAAAGCAGCAATCAAACTGCCTTTCGTGAGCAGCGTGACTCTGTGTTTGGAGATAATGCACCATATTCACTGGTTTGGACTTGTGTGGAATACTGTTTCTGAACAAGGGTTAGCCACTGAACCACCCACCCCCATCAAGCCCAGGGCAACCATGTCACACAGAGAGTCATAACTCTGGTTGCCTGAGACAGCTGAGCATGGTTTTCAGGTACACATATTGAATACAGATATCTGAATTATGTCCAAGTCCCCTACGGTTATTTACGCCAAAATCCAGACAGTGACTATGCAGCTTGAACAGCAACAGGTGAATAAAAGGGAAATACTTCTTCTAGGTAGATAAAATTCTGTGAGGAACCCCACTTGCAAAAACTGTAAAACTAACTAAAATTACAGTCTGATATTCTTTAGGAAGTAATCTATATCTTTGTATCTTTACTGGAACAGCACTCAGAATAGCAAAATCTCTCTTCCTCTACTTGAACCACTTGTAAAGAAAAATTCCCTTCAAGCTAGAGTCTATATACACCACAAAGAAAAGTCAGAAAAACCCTCAGGCCCCTGGAGGATACTACTCTCTTTATGCAGAAATGGTATTACATGTATTTGCAAGAAAAACACAGACCTCGATCTAAACTAATGCTTCTACAGGAGAAGTGTGTGTGAGCACAGATACACTGTTGGGTAAATGTGGATTAGGTTAACACTTTATTTTGTCTCTCCTGTGAGAGAGAACTTTGACTGCATATCCTGACAAGTCAGAAATCAGAAAGCAAAATGTCCTGTTACTTCATGGTTTAAGTTTTACTTCTTTAAAGTTTAGTGAAGCCATTTTTGTATGGGTTGAATCATAATTTGTATAGGATCCCCTTGTCTACTAATAGCCTTCTCATTGGCCTTCAACTTTTGGTTTATAAACCAAAAAATTTGATCTTCACAGACAGCAGAACTTCTGCTTGCACATTGTAGTAACACAGGAAGACAAATAAAGAATTCTTCACAATTCTACGTTGTTTGCCATGAAAGCATCAAAATAAATTTTTGAAAAGCAGGCAGAAGTCAACAGAGCTTCAAAGCACTCATTTCAGACCGGTAATTTTTACAACAAAGGCAGTTTGTTCTAACAGAATATTGCACAAAGACAGGGTAAATGATGAATTCTGAATGTTTCAATTTTGAGCTACCATTGAGTGATACAATTTTAAAGGCCCCATTTGAAAAATGGATTAATTTCTAAAATACACTAAATAATAGCATAATCTCTACTGTTAGCAACATCAGTGGTTTAGTGGCGAAGAGACCAGAACGCTTTATGCCTTTGTTTTGACAGGACAAGGGGAGGCATGATGGAAGGCAAACCATGTAAAGTGGAGTCAAGTGGAAAGAAAAGAAAAAAAAGAAAAAAAAAAGATGCAAACACTTATACAGCCAAATGATTAATTCCTTTAAAATATTTCAATTTCTTAAAAAATGTCCCCCTTGTCCCCAACTCCAAATATTGCACAAAACAACCCCAGAAAATTTGCAATGGTTTAATATATCTGCTCAGGGGTTAGGGTTTCCAGGATCTTCTATACTTGCAACTCTGAAAGATATGCCAACCCCTAAAAAAAAAAAAAAAAACAGGCAGGCTAAAGGAGTGCTTAATGCAGTGTAGGGGAATGGGAACAACTGGATTCGTATCAAAAGTTTAAAGGCTCATACAGAAGACAGTCTTGTACTAAGAGTCAAATTAAACATATGCTACAAATAAAACTTACAAAGTCTGAGGGATTCAGGAACCAATAATTAGCAGCTACGGACTGGTTCAAAGCTTTCAAAGATTTCTATATGAAGTGAACAGGTGCTGATGATGCGCAAGATGATCAGAGATACAGTAAGAGAATTGCTGAATAAGCTAAGAGCATTATTTCCAAAAGCAGATAAAAGTAGTTGGAAAAGAATCGGGATCAGCATGTGGCAAGGACTACATGTCTTCAGAACCTGGATCAGATTCATGACAAGATTGAATTAAAAGAAAATGCCAAGAAAATAAGCCAAAGCAAAAGACAGTATTTGAATGGCATGGTGGAAAGAGTGAAGCAGAAAAGGAATATTAATGTTTGTTTGAGATCACTGATGGGACAATCTGGGTCTGGAGGAAGGAGTATCAATTTCTTGAAAACCTGCTGAAAAATGAAAATCTTGTTTTCAAAAAAGGAAGTTACAAAAACTGACCAAAGCTGCTTGTGGAAACGAGTTCTATAGAGATCCAAGATTCGCTACTTGGATCTTCCCTTTGGGAACAGCTCTGTGCCATGTTTATATTGTTGTATATTGCGTTATTAAAGGTAGGAAGAGGTAAATAAAATCAAAGACTGTGCACAGCAATTCTGTTGGTTTCATAGATCTGAAAAAGTTTAAGACCAGTGGAAAATGCTTTTCATAAATGGAACGTAAAAGCTGGTGTGGTGCATGCCTCTTTTTCTTAAATTCTATAAAACTCTCAGATAACTTTTTTTTTTTTTTTTTTAATTTAATACAGAAGAAACTGTTCAGTAACACCAGTGGGGATTCTGGAAGAAGGTTCTACCAAGTATTAAATATTTTCATGAGATATTTGATAAGATATAAGGCTATAATCAAAATGAATACAGAGACTTGAAGATTTTAAGAAGTCTTATGATGCTATATCATAGCCTTTGAGCTACACTGTAAGGATTTATAACTTCATAAAACATTTACAGAAAGGCATACTCAGTTTTTGCTATGGGGAAGACGGAGCGTGAAGGTGGTGTAAAATCTCTGGCCCACTTAATATAAATGAGGGATTAAGGCATGGAAATGTATTATCCTCAATATTCTTCAACATGGTTAAAATGGTACAATTACTGACATTTTCAGAGTACAATGAACTTCAAAATAGTGAAGCACCTTTAAGAGTCTATGGTCTGAGCAATTGTGAATGAAATAGAAGGTGCTGTACAAAGAATGGATAATGAAAGAGAGAAAAAAAAACAAAGTCATACATCTGGAAAAACTTGATTAACCAAAGATCAGTAAGCTGAGTAGTTTACTAAACAGTGGGAATTTACCAACAATAGGAAATTAACCTCAACAGTATAAACTAAGAGCAAATTATGTGACCGCTACTGTGCAAGAACCCAGAAAGTAAGAAACTTTTAATATCTATCAGCAAATGTTTACTTCTTTTTTCTTTCTTTTCATTAATTATACCTCAAGTTTGGGTATAGAAAACTGCAATGCTTTCTATTTTCCCTATGAAATAAAGCTGATACTAAATAACTTAGTAACTAAAATATACTTAGTACTCATATAGTGCCTGTTATTTTTAGAGCATTAAAGAGTTCTGAGTACTCTCTGAACATTAATTAATTAATCTTCAATATTCTCTTGTCATTAGTAAGGCAAATTTTATCATTCCCAAGTATTTAGTTAGGAAATTTAATGTAGAAAAATATGATTTGTCACATTCAAATCATCTATTTAGCAGCAGAAACAAAATTATCTACATTAATGCATTTAGAAAGATTTGTATACCTGAACATTTGCCTTCCTGTGCTTTAGAGATGAGAGAAGAGAGGACTTACAGGAATATTAATGGATTTCATTTCTGAGAGAAGGTATTATAATGCGAACAATTTGGGTAGAGTACTGTCATTAAAAAAACATTCACAGTAGCAATCCTAAACATTATTTTCCATAACTATGCTTATTTTTTTTCACACATTTTATAACCGAATTATCTTAAAAGTGCTCTAGGACTTCGCATGAAAAAATAAAGTTCTTGATGTTAACCAATAAAAATGAAGTGACAGCAATGATTTTTGACAAATACTGACCTGGAAGAGAATGTTTAACAGAAGACTCAGATCTTCAGTAGAATTAGATGTTCAAGGTATCTTCTAGGCCTGGAAGTGTGCTTGAAGAGACCAATCTTATTCTTTTCTTGCTTTTTGTCTAATAAAATATATCTATTAGTAAAAAAAAATTGCTAAAATTGGAAAAAAGCAGCTAAGAATTGTTTTGATGATAACATCCAAATTAGAAAGATAAACAGTAATTGTTAAATGAGTAACAGTTCTCTCGAACTCCAAATGCAGATAAGCTTACTGTAACATCAAATCTGGCCTTAACTTAGCATAGAAAAGCTGTTACAGAAAATTATTCTAAAAATATAAAGACATAATAGGATAGAAGGAGCATGCATCAATTCATGCACTTGGTCTTGGACTCTCTGAAAATACTGTCCACAAATTGATAACCCCGTGAAATAGCATTATCTATACAGTATTTCAAACAGACTTCTATATCCTCACTCATAAGGGTAAAGACATCTGAGGCTTCGTTTCTGAAGAAATAACCATAAACATACACATACGTAGTCACTGGTTCAGTTAAAGTTTTCAGACTCTTTGATACAATATGTGAGGAAGCAGAGATAATGTTCAGATATAGATCAACTGTGATGTCACTTACATAGCTTCATATATAAATGCATTCTGTGTATTTTAAAGACTTCTTTTCCCCTTTTTGATCATCATTCCCATGCTTGCTTTCTTGTTTTAGAAGGAACAAGTTTTGAATACATCTGAAGTGGTACAAAGAGAATTTTTTTACCTTAACATGACTCCGCTTCAACTGGCATGACTGAACAAATATCAGTGAATGAAAGCCTGGGGTAATAATAGCCCCCTTTCAGCTTCACAGTAAATTTCTGGGGATTACTAGAATTTCAAATAAATATACAATATGCTGATTTTCAACATCAGAGATATTTGTAGCTTTGTGGCCACACATAGTAATACAGAAATGCAAGTATGCATTTTGAAGGTGAAATAACATTAACTAAGGAAAAAAATAAAACAAGATATGGTCCTGATTAATTTAAACTTAGGTTCTGCAAGACTCACTTTTGACAGCTTTGTTCTTAGTAGTTAATAAGCAAGCACAGCTGAAACCAATATGGGAAGTTGTGGCCACCTGTAGATAATGGGAATTTTCCTACTGCTGTCTGTGGAACCATGTTTATTAGAAGCACATAAACATCCCCCAGTAGTCCATGCTCTAGAAGCTACCTGATGTATCAGTAAACTGCAGCTTTTCAGATAATTCTACACCTCAAAGACTGAAAAATTTGAATTAATTTATTGTTTTTTTTTTTTTCCAGTAATGCTGAGCATTCTGCATAGGACATCTTTGCATTAAAAAAGAAAGGGATTGTTAATTACCTTTAACAGAGAATTTACCTTTATTGTCAAGAAATCTTTCAGATGTTTTTTTAAAAAATTGGCAATGAAATTAGATACACAATGATTTTCTAATTAAAATTAATATTATGAAGACTGAATGACTGTTAAAGTAGTCTCAAACTAAAATTCTTACCATCAGGATTCCAGCTCCATGCATTAGATTAGTTAGAAAACAACTATTGCTGCAGATTTTACATATAACAAATACAAAGTTTTGATGTGAACTTGTCCAAAAGTGTCAGCTTGGGAAGAGGGCAGGGGACTTTAACTATAAAGAGAACAGTCAGCTATGAAAATTTTCAAATCAGATGAATCTGAATGTTCCCAATTAACAGTATCTTCATGTATTAACATATCTATAATTTAGTCCTTTTTTTAGATATAATTTTTAAACATACAGATAACATTTTAATTTTTTTCATATATAGGTACACTAGCATTACATTACATTTCAAAGGAATGTAATGAATATACCAAGTATTCTAATTTGCTATTTATATGTACACAAATTTTATTTAGGTAGTTTCAGGACTTTTTATTATATAAATATACAGGTACAAAGAAGAAATGAAAGATAATCCATGATACCATGGATAGTCTATCTCATATTTTGAACAGTATTTCATAGCTGCTGAATTTCTCTCAGCAGAATTCATGGGCTGAGGGGGTGGGGATAGAATCCTGACAATCAAAACTTCACTGTGGGCTTACTTTCCAGAGCAGCATTTAGTCATTTATTTGTCATCCAACATAAGTCACGCTAGGGTTAAAACAGGCCATTCAACATTTTCTGACTCCAAGAAAGAGTTCAAAAGTTAATCTTGGAAAGCGGGATTAAACAAAATTGGCTTTCTCATGAAGCAATCATAATGTGACAGTTGATAAAACCGCTCATCTGATGTACAGTGGTCATTATTAAAAAGTTAGGACTTGCCAACAACTGACAGAATCTAGATATCAGACATATCGTACTTTTATACCTTTAAAATAGAAAGCGGCAACAGTTACTTTGAAACTTTGTTTTGAGATGTGTTGGCAAACTTCTGGTATTTAAGTGTGGCCATTATATCACTATTTTTCTCTATTTATTTTATTATATGCCTTTACTAATTTGCATGCAATCAGGGACCCTAGGGAAAGAAAGATAAATCAGGAAAAAACATTCTCAGAGTGAACGAAAATGCTGAATGAATTTAAGACAAACATGCTTTTCTTGTACATTTTTAACTGTTAACAATAAAATAGACTTACATTTGCCCATCTTCAATGTTGCGATATTTTAATCCCTTTAAAACTCATATTTGCTTTTCAAGTAATTGTCAAACTCTGGTTGAGATACAGAGGAATATAATCCTTTGTGAGTATGGTCAAAACTGTTCTACAAGAGTACATGGTCTTTCTGTGTCCAAGGTTTCCAGTACATTCACAAAACACACACAGTATAATTCTTATGTGAAATGTTTAGGTTGAGGATAATATAGAGCTTGGAAAATATTCCAGACAAGTGGTTCTTTCCTTCTCTTAAGTGTATATATCATATAAACCAATTCCACTGGCTTGCATTCATTCGAACAGATCAACTTGAAAACTGACAGAAAGGGTTGTTTACAAAAGACCATTTTCTCACAATATAAAATAGCACTGATTGAAAGTTCCCAATAGAAGCCTCAAGAAGGAATTTTTTAAATTTTACAATATATGAGGCTGAGGTCAGAGTAAGCAATAAAAGTCACAAGATTGTGATGTCATTATTTTAGGATAATATTCTTATTTTATGATAAGAAAGTACTGAAGCAATCATGCCAGCATAAGAAATAATTATATCATAATTCATAAGTGCATAATTTATCAAAACAATAGAGCAGTCATGGTTAGATGCAACCTAATATTCCTGTATAACTACACACTGTACAATTGTTCCTTTTTATAGTTATTTTTACATTTAGTCCTCACCCAAAGTAAGCTGAGTACTTCAAGGTATGAATGGCATTACAAAATAAACACAACTCACAACAGGGCTTTATTACTGCTACTGCACCACCATGGCATGCAAGTAACTATGTAGGCAACTATAAACAGTAATATGTCATCATTTTCCTGAAAGAAAAAAAACATGAAAAATACAGATATAGTAGTAAACATCAATTATCTTTTTTATATCTTTCATATTTACCAGAAGTCTATCATTACATGAGGAATTTATACCTCTGTATCACTTTCCTGTACTAGTATGGTGGCAAATATGCAGGTGAGAAACTACACTTTCAACGAGCTCATATAAAACTAGTAGTTTCATACACTGCTGTCAATGTGTAAATGAGAACATGATGCGTCTGCTACCTACCCCTTAGCATTCTCTCGCTTTTTTGTAGACTCATGAATTTTGAATAAATAAAAAGACTGAGGGCCATTAAAACTGTTTGCTAGGTTATCTATTGCGGTGACCAAGCCCACAAAAGGCTAACATCCAGTGAAAAGGAAATTCATTTGTTTTTCCTTGCTGAGTACTGATTGTGTGACGATCCATACTGGATGTTGAATTTCAGAACCACTGCTGGAAGCAACTTGGATTTCTAAATACTTATTTCAGTTTTGGTATGCAGGCTTTGAAACTGAGGCTGAGACGAAATTCTGCAGCTGGGACCATCACAAAACCATACTGTTCTATTAAACAAAGACAAAGTGTTGATTGGGATTCATTTCTTCTGTTTGGAGGTCAGAACAATTCATAGACAGCAGAAAAATTTCAATATTGAAATGAGGCAGGTATGTTACTGTAGAGTAAAAGCAAGTTAGACTTGCAGTCTTGGAGACTCTCTTGGAAAATATGCCAAACTTCATGGAAGAAGAAACTTTCCCATGCTCAACCAATTTTTTTAATGAATTAGCTGGCATGGAAGAACCACGCAAACTCTTTGTAAAATATCTCAATCAGAATTCTGAAAAGACTCTTAGGAACAGAAACATTAAAGTCCACCCATCACTCTGTGGAGCCCAGATTTTTTGCAAGTTTTAAAAAAAAAAAAAGATAAGAAAAGAAAAGAAAAAGAAAAAGAAGGAAAACAAGGAATGCTCAAATCAGGGTGTGGGTTTTTTGTTTGTTTGTTTTTAAATTGAATTATAAATATTACTTGTAGTGTTCTTAGACAACTAAATTCAAAGTTGCCTATCTCTTTTGGGCAATGGTAAAAGAACACCTAAATCCAAATGTTCCTCTGTAGTTCCTCTTACTGGAAAGACATCTTAATGCTGATTACAAGGAAAGAACTGTACAATTCTCATTGTTACATTAAGCTATACAAAAATGTTCTTTAGTTTTCTGGAATTTGCTTAAATTTCAATTATACAATTTCCCTCTACATTACAAAACAATGTGCAGTTTTTCCTAGTTCTGCTGCAGGACTTTCCCTGCTCTGATATATTCAGGATTAAGAATGCTAAGTATTTTATTTAATATTTTGTTGATATCAGAATCCACTCTTTTTATTAAAGCTCATCAAATATACCTACCATAAGTTTGTTCTGCTTTGGGGTATAGTAGGCTGTGTGACTATAACAGAGCACAGTACCTCATATGTTCATTCATAGTTTTGCCTCCATAAAAACTGAGGCTGTAGTATAGCTTTCAATGGAAGCCATTTAAAAAGAAAACATTACAGAATATACAGTTGCAGTTTTTGAATCTCAGACACAAGTTCCTTGACGTGTTGATAGATGATGTTTTCTATTTCTGACTCCTGAACTCTTATCTTTACACTCTGCAGGCTTCTGTTGTGAAATGTCTATCAGTGCACTTGCAATTGCAAGACCTGTAAGACAAACAAAGGGAAAACAAACTTTAACGTCCAGCTTTCATGAGAAGACTTCAACAGCAGTGTGGTGGTTCCTTTCATGCACAGTTTTGTCTTTCCCAGAAGGAATTAGCTTTATTTTAGTTAGATAACAAGCTCTCACTTTCTGAAATGCTACCTAGTAACAGTGAAGCAATGGAGAAAGGAAAAAAGTGCAATTAAGAGATTGGACTGGGAGTCAGGAGAACTGAGTTCCATTTAAGTCTCTTATTGATTTGTTGTGTGATGTTAGCTTCACCTCTCTTTGTCACTGTTTTCTTCGTTATGTGGCCCAGGAGCTCTCTGACACGGATTTTCTCTTATTGAATGTTTGTGAATTGCATTTAGAAATGGATGAAGCTATCAAATCAGAAAATAAAAGTGAAATGAAGACCACAGTTAGGACAAAATTGTACCCCTGAATATTTCCTTCTGTAATGTATGTGCTTTACCATGCATAGAAAGATATAAAAATCTTTCCAGAATGAGAGGGCTTGTGAACAGAGAGTGAAACATGATGGTGTTGGGCTCTATTAATTCTAAATGCAGTCAACTTGCCAAAACTCTTCTTTTCCAAACGGTGGTTAAGTTGTCAATATTTCATGACCTGTTAAAATCTTAGCAGAGTATTACAAAGGGTGTGGACAGGCGCACCTAGCAAATGAGTCATTTAAGAATTTACTCTTCCATTTGATAGTTACTCAAATGGTTAATCAACGGTCCTTCGAAATTCTTAAATTCACAAAGGTGATACTTCAATGAAATGGATTAGGAGTATTCACATCATTCATACGTTGTACTTCATTATGACAACAATAAAACTGTGATAGATCTACAAAAGCACATTTAAATATAACCATAATATAGGCCATAGTGCCCAGTACATCTCAGTCTCCCAACTATCTTTAATAATATATGCTATTGCATATAGTAACAATATCTTTCTTATTTCTCAAAAATGTTGCAATGATTAGTGTCCATACAGCTTCTTGAAAATTCATAGCACTACACTGTAAAATGATAACTACAATTATCACTGCTGCATTTCGGGATATGTAAGAACCAAGATTAATTAAGTCCCCTTCCTCACATAAATATGTATTTCCTGGTAGACAAAATTTTTGAAATCATTGAGGCATCTTTAAAATATCAGAAGTGTCTGGTACTGGAAAATTCAAGGATAAAATCTAAACAACATTCTGATGCTTGCTTACACATGATCCTGTTTTTAAAAGCTGGGCTTAGAGCGTATGCTAAATGGAATGAATATTATTAGGAAAACAGGGTTCACATTTTTTATAAGATATTTAAAAATATGCTTGGATGCATGACACTAGCCTCGCTTTACATAACAGTTAAGAAAAAGGAAAAGCTATTTTCTTCAAATCTAATGCTGCGTACTGGCATATACTGGCATGCTATTAGAGTTCCATTAAGATCAGGTCACTCTAGAAGATCATTTTTCATAACATCACACAAATCATCTGATGAAATTCATTTATTATGTTCTCTAAGCCCTGCATAGTTATCAAAGCAATACAATTAACTGGAGGAACAATTAATTACTTCAGAGTGGCGGTCTAAAGGAATTTCATTTACCAAGTCAAGCTGATGCACAGACACTGCAAGCAAGAAGAATTTGCATCAAAATACAACAGAAAAATTGATAAAAATGCTGTGAATTAAATATTCATTAAAAAAGCACACACAAAAAAACAACAAACACTTTCCCTTTATTTTTCAGATTTTATATCTAAACAATGAATGTGAATACTTTTATATTCATTGAAGTTGGAATTGTAAATCCCATAGTGCTCTGTATCTGTTACCTCTGTTCACAACTTAATTCATTTACCTGCCTTCCCTGAATGTTGCCATATAAACACCCTACCTACCACCCAAACTGGCATTTTCTAAACCAGTACATGGCTTCTGGTTTCTTCTGATAAGATCTTGAATAAGGTGGCAGAAATGAACAGTAGAACCACTAAGAATCCCACATGCAGAATCAATGGGTCATCTCCAATAGCTAAAATTTAAGTCTACCTACAGAATCAGACCTATTTTTATGTTTAGATTGTTTTTCTACTAAATGTTATAGAAATAACCTGACCTAGTTCTGTGCAGCTAAAACAATCTCTAACTTGTTTTATGTATATGTATGGACAGATCATTACGAAGTGAGCCCAGTCAAATACGTAAGCGGAAAGTTTATTTTTATAAGACATAATTGTATCCACAATGAGAAAAATACCACAGAAAGCAATATGAACTTGGTTATCTTCAGCAGAACTATTGTCTTTCTTAATGGAAGTTAAATGATAATAGTTTATTCTAAGGAAGTAAGTATCTAATCATAAAATTACTGATGTGTGAATTTTTTTACTTATTTTTTTTACAATTATGCAAAACAATTAATAAGTACAGGAATGAAATACAGCACATCAAATGAGATTGCCTTGAAAAGCACATTCCCGATTTATATACAAACAGCATTTTAATTCTGCGTTTGAACAAAAGTGTCTGAAAAAGTCATTCATTTTGAGATGTTCTCCTCCCAGTCTCTGTAAAAACAGGCAGTACTATATATTTTAATTTTCCAGCAAAACAGCTTCATTAGGCGTGAAAGGTTAATTGCAGGTTTAAGTGCAGTTCAGGGAACAGTGCACGGGTCTGTAGTGAATAGCACAGTCTGCTACAGGAAGGCTGAGTGCTATAAACTGTTTGCCCTGCTGAAATGTTTTACTACCTCATTTACTAACTGTCTTCTTTTACTGCTTGTATTTGTAGTTCTTCTAAACCTTTAATAGCTACAGTTTTATTTCACTGTAATCAGATTTAAATGGAAATACTCATGCTGGGATGCTTAAATGCTTTTCCTCTGATTCTATACAGCTGTGTTTGAACTGATGTAAGGCTCCACTATCTCTCAAAGTAGAAAAAACTCTAACACCGAAAAAGTTAGTATTACATGCTGGCTTGCATATTTAAAACCTTTTATTTTTTCTTCCTCTATTGTTCATTTTAATGAGAAATGCATTGAGTTATTCCTATTACTTTGTTAAAAATAAGGAAACAAAAAATGACCTCAGATTCATGGTTTGGCAGGTAATTGGATTTCTTTTTTTCAATTTAAATATGTTTTATTGGAAGATAACAATTGGATAGATGTCTTCACTTGATTAAATTCTACACATTTTCATTGTCACGCAGAATCACAACATTCAGCATGCTGAAGGCAGAAAAATTACGGCTCAAGTAGATCAATTAGAATTGTTAGATATTTTAACCAATATTATAATAATTGCTTAAGGTGACCTTAAGTAATGAAAATAAAATGACAGCTACCACACAGAGAGACTTAAAGCAGAAAAAATTGAATAAACCAAATAATATGAGTTTAATTGCTTCATTCTTCAGCACCCAGCAGTATTTGCATCACTCCCTTTTGTTGATTCTATAGAGACTTGTTTCTGTACATGCTCACCTAATAGTGGACAGAGTCTTTTTATTATAAATGACCTGTTATTTGAAATCTTTCAATTGTATAGGATACATTGCCCATGAACACACAAATGGATCTAAACAGTCTGAAGACACACTGAGTAACTGGTGAGAATTACAGGCTCTAGTATTTGGTAAAGGTAATCATCGCACACGGTGAAGACAACTTCATGCTCATCTCAATAAAACCACCGGTTATTATGGGGAGAATTTCTATGAGGTCTGTAACTCATTATTAATTCAAGTCTATAAAGATCTTTTTATAGGTACATAATATATATTACATGTGTATAAATGACATTTGTATACTAAAATACCTTGTTAAAAATGCAGTCTATTATCTTCATTTGATGAAACAGATCACACTTACCATAAACTTTGTGGATATATTCCAGGACAGCGCACATTTGCACTTCATAGGAAACATACACAGTAGCTATAATGCTTATATTGGCAGAGGAATATAACTTTCAAAAAGGTTGTTTCTTGGCAAGTGTTTCTGAGTAGCCACTAAAGTCAATTTTCTCATGGTCTATATGACATTACACTAAGTGTATTCTTATTTAGTTTGTTTGATAAAACATTTCAGATTGGTCTGGTACTTCCTGTACTTTACCTACTTTTTAATTAACCAAACTTTTTTTTCAGATGGCTTAACTTGTAATCAATTACCATGACTGAAAAGCCCAGAATGTTGTATGCACTACGTAGTCCTGTGCAATAGCGCAAGTCATGTGGGCAGATAGCCAAAAGGCACATCACATGGAACCAGAGCAGAATTCGGGATTCAAAGGAATGATCCACAAAACCTTCTCCTAACTATGTACAGGTATGATACTCAAGTAACTGCTTTCTAGAATTAAAAATGAATCATCTGAAATTTAACACTGGCCAGAGGTAGCATAGAGCTCTATCCCACAATATAGCTAAGTTCATTTCAAAGTCATAAAATGGTCGAATCCTGCACGTATATCTGAGGGTCCTGATCTAGCAGGTGTGCCTAGACAATATCCAGAGATCACAGACTTAGTCACAGAGAACAATCATCATAAGCAACTGTCGAGTAAGTACCTGCATAACCTTTCATATCAAAATGTTTTCAATTTGAACTAGAATTTTTAAAAAGGACAAGCTGACAGCACCTCAAAATCACAATCTTTTTATGTGCTTCTCTTTTTGTTTGGTTCATAGATATGTATTGTAAGTAGACACTGTTCTTACTATAAGAAAGATATATTAAACAAACAAAACTAACTAGGAAATTACTTTGGGTAAGTAACCTCATCATTTCTTTTTCAGCGATAATTTTTGCTAGATGGGAAGACAGCCAAGAGACCAGGAGGTATGTTTTTCCTTTCTTATGCATATAACCTAATTAAATAAGTAAAATATGAGACAGAGCTTAAACCACAGCAATAATAAATTAAATAATGATAGTGTGGATAGCCACACACTAGTAGAGAGGAGATGCCATGCTTCTTTGTATTATACCCTTGGTATTTGGTAGTAACAGTTACCTCTGAAGGGCTAAGAAACTCTTATTCCGAGAATAGACTAATAAATTACTTGCTGTCAGTTTGCGGGAAACGCAGACCATACAATAAAGTACCTTTTGTGAAACGTTCAGCCTTTCCCAAATTTTTCTCACTTTGAAAAGGAAATGGCCTTACATTTTTGTGTGAAATATTTGTGTTCTGAGGGGCCAGTAGTGATTTTTTGCATACGGTCAGGCAGTTTTCCCTTTCTTTTCAGTGTAAGATATCTCTAGTTTAGTCTGTTATCCAGGTCTGCACAACGTCTGGTGCCTTTAAACTATCCAGCCAGCCAGCAGCTGAGATCGCATGCACTGTTTGGTCTCTGACTAAGGGCAGATGGGAACTGATGATGTGGCCACGGTGCATGCTGACTCCCTCGGACAGCCATCAGGTCAGTGTGTGTACTCCAGGCTAATCTGCACCAATCTGGGACAGCTACCACACCACTTTGGCGGGTTTTGTCTGTTCAACAGAGCAAACAAATACTGTGGTGATGAAGGAAATGTAGAGATGTGTTGGAGGCACCTTGGTGGTAGGTTGGGATTGGTGCAATGCCATTTTGTTTAACTTAGAGCTGCTTTCTCTCACCCACTTTTCTGAACTCAAGGATCTTGATATTATAATTGAGTAATAAAATTTAATATAATAAGATCACATAAAAATACGGGATTATTGCACGTTGCTGGACTGCATCATTAGACCTGTGCACCAGTCAGACCTGTGTGCCAGGTTCAGGGAAGGCCGCACGGAAGGAAGCAGAAATGAGCTTAACGAAAGGAAAGGGAAGATCAAGATCATGGCTGAACTGAGGTAGGAGTTGAACTCTCGTTTGAAATCAAGAGACGGTAGCTGGGGAAAGGTAAGTCATGAAATGTCTCGAAGACGAATAATGACATTTGAAGCAATAGGAAAAGGAAGCACATGGAGCTACTAAAAATGATTTTTGTGATAAAACCAACCAGTAAAAAAAAGATTCAAAATAAATGTGGTTAAGATAGCATTTGCTCAATGTGGCAGTAATTCAGAATTAAAGTGCAAAGATCCTGAGCAAGGGCTTTTGTTTTTCAGATGCAGAGGGAAGATAATGTTTTAGAGAGACTGCAGCAGCAGAATTCAGCAATGCTATCATTCTGGTTGTGAGGAAGCAAAGGAACCACAGTGGGCAAGAACTCGTGGGCAAGACCAGAGGGACAGCAAGGGTAATGGTGTCATTTACTCAAGAGAAAATAGTGGAAGAACTGAATAAATCTTACGGGAATGAGAAATAAATTACAGAAAACTGGTCAATGAAGCTTAGAGTACCTTAACTTGTTAGTGATGGGCAGACAAATACACACATGTTTTTTTTACAAAGGAAAGAGGAAATTGAACCACAGATACTTTTTTGCGCTCTTCATTACATTCCTTTGACAAAAAACATCTTTAAATTTGAAATGTAAAACACTCCTTAGGCTGCTAGAATTATCAAGATTACTAGGTGTATTATTATATATTCCTTGGATCTTATTCCTTGGGTCTCCGTGGTAAAGCATGTCACAAATTTGTCCAGTGATATTAAGAATGTAACTGACTCCAAAGACTTTGGAAAAAAAAAAAAAAAGAATTGTCGCTGACTGCTGAGTCTGAATACAAAATATTCTTCTCTAAACCTCTTATTGACTCACTTTAGGTACTAAAATAGGCTTGGGGACTGGTTAAATTTAGACTAGTTGAGTAATATCTCCTACAGCTGGCATACTTATCAGTACTAAATTGCAATTAATAAAGCAGGCATCACATTTAGTCAGGAAATATACTCTTCTCATAGAAAAGCAGAGCTAAGAGAACTAATGCTGCTTGATGTTTTTATCTAAGAAATTTTACCTTGGCACTGTTTACAGGCAAATAATCTGTTGTTACACTATTATTTTATTCCCTTACTATAATTTTTGGACCTTTGACTACAAATGGTAATTACAGAAATCTGAGAATACTCCTAACTACTCCATTGCCTTCCTCAACATGGCTTATTTTTTACAAAATGATGGGAAAACATTGTTTGTAAATAATACTTTTACATTAAGAAATATGTAAAAATGATTGCATAAATAATATTACATATAGTCAGGCTTTGTGTTTTGCATTTCTTGAATATAAATTGGAATATCAAGCAGGTATATCAGTAGCAAAATATGTTTGCATTTTAGAGGAAAAAGGCAAATATTATAGGATGCATAATATTTTCAAAAATCTATCAATTAAATATAGGAATGGCAGATCACCTGTAACTCACAAAATTTTTGTTATTTTAAGTTACTAGCAAAATAAGGGGTTATTTTTTAACTGATGACTATTAAAAATAGCTAAAGGGAATAGTCTGTTTAGAACATGTGCAAATTTCATGTCAATTAATTCCTTAAAGCACTCCCACAGCACATTACACATTGTGTTAAAATGCAAGTAATTACAGAGGTTTCCATAATGGACAGTACTATTTGAAACATTTGGATTTTTTCACAAAAACTATTAAATTTTCAGTTTGATTACATCTCCTTTCCATTGAATCATTTATTCTTATGAAAAACATCTCTATTCTTGTGATGTTTTGCAGCAGTTTAATTTGTTTTCAAGAAAATCACTATAAACTAATTTGCTACTCTGCAAGAATTTGGTGAGATGCATTAATCATGCCAGAATCTAATTTGGTCTTGTAAATGCATTGCTGTAGAAGAGAAAAAGATACACTTGCGGTACTGAAGAAACACTATTTTCACTTACTTTTAGCTATACCTGGGTAAATACAAATGAAATTCTAATTGGTTTTGTTCAGAAGTCAGTATCACAGCTATGACCTATGTGGGGCTAGTTTATGAACCTCACTATTGTAATGAGACACATTCGGACTGTAAAAGCCTCCTCCAGACCAGTACACCTGAGGTTACTCATGCAGCATTATTTTGCTGTCTCTACCTTCAGCAGTCTCCTTTGACTGAGATCCTGCATGCCAATCAGAGAAAGGTGAAGACGAGAACTGTAAAAATTTGTGAGCGTCAATTACACTTTTAAAGCTTTTTAAACCAAATCCATTCATGCAGGTTGGACAGTTTAACCACTGTCATGAAAACTAAAGCCTTACTAAACATTCTGAATAGGATGAACACCTGTGAGACAAAGATTTACCATTTGTATAAACGGGATGTACAAGATAATACAGTGCTGAGCTATCACTTCATACAATTAAGTAACGAGAAAACCTCCATACATGTGTGTGAGTATCTATGGAAAAGAGAAAAGTTTAAGGCACAACTGAGCAATCAGGGAATAGTTAGATGGAGACATGGTAGAGAGATTCACTGGGGTTTGCTTCCCTCCAGAGGGGCCTTATTTGCAGAGGGTGATTTAAAGCAGATCTCTTCATCTGTAGAGGAAATCTGGGGTGATTAACTTTGCCAGGTGTAATACAGTTCTTGCGAATATCTCCCTAATGTTCCACCTGGGTGATAACACATATTGTTAGATTTGCAGCTTTACTACTCTTACACTCTATTCCCCTCACTGCCGTTCCACTGCTATGGAGTTTACTGCTCTGATACCAGACCTCTCTGCTTCTCAAGACAAAACACACAACCTTAAAGACAATAGTTTTAAGGGCCCAACAGGGGCCAATTCTGCTCCTACTGGAAATAACACAATACTACTTACATTATCGTTTACTTTTAAGGAAGAAGGTAAGAGCAGCAATCCTCAAAGATGCTGTGCGTTGGTGTTTCTCACTTTTGCACTTTTATTTTGTAGGTGCTGTTTTTGTGTTTATTTTTTTTTCCACTGTCAAAAAATTTATTTAAACCAGCAAGTGATGAATATGTTCATACAAACAAATGATTACAGTTCACCAGAAATTCAAGAGGACTCTCAAAAGATTAATCAGAAGTAGGTATGCTATCTGCTATGCTTTTCCCATAATGAATTCTCACTTATAAGCTTTGCTTTCCAAGGTTGACTTGTTTTCCATTGCCAACATACTGCTGCAATATATCATTGCTCTAACCACTGTTTGGCTTGTAATTTGGTTCTGGCCAAATAACGATACCAGTTTTTCAGTATTCTGCTGATTTCCACAATTAGACATTCAGTAAGTTCCCAGCTACCTAGCCAGCAGTCACTGACAAAATAAATGATCTTGGGAGTGTAACACAGAATTAAGTGAACAGGACAGAAAGCATGTCTAGAATTCTGAAATATATTTTGAAATATTACTGAAGTGACACCTTCAGGGTCACCAGCATCTCTAACGTAAGGCTGCCTGGTCTATTAATGCCCAAGAATCAGAAGCTTCAGAAATAAGCAGAACATCTTGGTAAAAGGCTGAAAAGCTCAGACCATAAAAATGTTTTAAAAAAAGCCCACAAAAATGTTATAGGAACAGCCCTATCAGAATCCTGTTCAGCATTGAGAGAGGATAATTCTGAAGGGGGTCCACTACTACATACATGCAGGCTATATGGCTGCTCATTTATTCTTCCTGAATCTTCTATATTACACCAAATATGCTGCATTACAATTTTAGCAAGTAAAATGACATACTTAAACCTTGTTATTGTAAAACATATGGTAAAAAGATTCAATTTCAAACAGTATTTTGTAATTAATTACATATCATTGGTTCTGAAGCAACAATATAGATAAATATCAATAAAATTATACCATCAGAGCACAGTTTCTTTGTGTGACACATGCAGACAGAGCAAATGCTTGAAACTGAGAGATACAAATACTATGCTTGTGTATCACTGAAAATATATTGTGTGCCCTAGGCATGCTTTCTAGTTTGAAGAGAAAAACCGGAAAATTGGCAGAAGATAGTGACAGTTATCTAGCTCTATTTGTACTCACACTCCAACAGACAAGCAGCACTCAATGTCTCATACACCAATCTCATTATAAATTTTTAAATAATTATTCTAGTACAAATATTACTAGATTATAACTACTGTCACTTGAAACATTTCTGCAAATATATCTTCTCCATGCAATGAAAAAACTGAGAAAGTTACTCCTGACACACCAAATTCATATTCAGTGTTTTCCCTTTTAGGAATTGCATTCAGAAGAGATACGAGAGCTGTGAAATGTTTACCTCTTGGGATCAGATTTGGAACAAATCTCAGCCTGATGGGCACACCACCATTTTATCCAACAAACAAGGTAAAATTTCTCACTTATTTTCTGTTGAACAAGGTAGAAATCAATTGACATCTAACAATCACAGAATCACAGAATCGCAAGGGTTGGAAGGGACCTCTAGAGATCATCAAGCCCAACCCCCCTGTCAAAGCACGTTCCCTACAGCAGGCCACACAGGTAGGCATCCAGACAGGCCTTGAATATCTCCAGAGGAGACTCCACAACCTCCCTGGGCAGCCTGTTCCATTGCTCCATCACCCACACTGTGAAGAAGTTCTTAGGCATATTTCTTAACAATCCAGAAGTTCTCATAAAGTCAATTCCCTAGCAAAGTCAATTCCTAGAAAATGTCCTGAATGAAAATAAACATTCAGGTACAGAAGAGTTTCTACAGCTGCCCTTCCTCATTACTAATCATGGGAGTAAGAAGTGGCAGAAGTGAAACCAGGGAGAAGATGACGTGGCAAAGGCTACTTTCTGCTTGGAATTTTCCAAGGCCAGAATGGATCTTTGTGGCCACAGGCAAAATTTAGAGCAATTCTATGTATTATTATTCATATTATTTTCATCTAAAAGTATTGTATAAATGGCCATGCTGGCTTTGTATTTCCAGGATGAGATTAGGAGAGAGTTTTTGTCTGCGTATTTTCAAAAAGTTTTTATTATGTGATGAAGGAGAAATAAACCTTCAGCAGGACATTAGAATTCCCTCACTGCATTTTACCTAAATCTCCCATCTGTTTTTTAAAAGCAGAAATTATGTTGTCTTCTACTTTCTATTTAACTGCAGACCTTTCCCCCCTCTATTTTTTCCCATATGCTTTTTGATCACGTTGGCTTCAGTTCTCTCATTTCCTGATTTTCTATATTTCAATTATACTTTAATGGCTGTATATACAGTGATGATGACACAAGAGTGTGTTGTGAATGAAATCTGTTTTGTACTATCCCAGCTTCTGAGAACTGCTACAATCTAAGTTGCTTTCTTCTGTAGCCTCTGAAGTGCCTTCAGTACTATAATAATGCAATAAACTCGGAATCTGCTCTTCCCTTTGCAACGCAAGCCAGCATTCTGTTTCCCATAATACTGCTACATTATGATTTGCAACTATAAATAATTATCCTAAGTTATAAAGACAAAATATAAAACTTTAAAGCAATACCATTAGACACCATACACTTGAGACCCTGAAGCAGTTATAAGCAAACAACAATTTTCATGAAGAATAGAAGAGAAGGTAATAACGAAAAGGATGTTTCCTGCTTAGGACTAGTTCACCAAAAGCTTGCCACAATCTTTGGTGCAAAGAACAGAAATGGTAGGTGGCACACTGTACTTTGTTTCTATCTTAAAAAGTTAAAAAAAAAAAAAAATCTTGTGGGAATGGGATTTGGCAATGTGTGAGATTTGGTAATACAAGGGTCTGATCTAGTGGGTGGCAACTCTGCTCACAGCAGTGAGTTGAAACAAGATAATCTTTATGGTCACTTCCAAGCCAAGCCATTCTTTGATTCTATAATTTTATGATTTTAGGATTCTATAAAATGAGCAACAGTCAGAGATGAGAGGGACTTCTCTAAACCTCTGCAAGGCTTTTGTTCAGATGTATGAATGTGTGAGCCGTATTTGTTTGTTCCTTTGTCATCTACACAAGCATTCAATATAATTACAGTGAAATATATAGGATTCCTGGCTTTTTTCTGCACTATCTTACATTGCCTTGCCTTCAAACAGCTCTTTAGTTTCCATTTGTACTTCCACTTCTCATTCCATTAAGCGTGAGTCACACCAGTATTTAGCTGCCTTTACAAATAATGAGGAACACTCTTTGTGAATCCAACATAGTTACTAAGATTTCTCTAATTCCTTTCCACCTTCTTTCATCTCTTGGATTGTAACAGCATAAAGAGGTCATCATACAGCAGGTTTTAAAAGCTGCAAACATCTTAACGATCATTTGTATTACTTGTTCATCTCCTGACTTCTCATATTAATGGGCAATTCTTTTCCAAGAAAAATCCACTATTTACAAAGAGGGATAAAAATAACTGTTCACATTTGAACTATTTGAACTATGAACTAAGAATGTCTTTAAGAATGATGAAATAGATTGTGAATAATCTAAATACAGCCAGCTCCATATGTGCTTTAAAAACTATATTTATTTTAAAGATGTTAAAATCAGTGTGCCAACTAGTGCACATTTTTATTGAACTTTTCATCTTTGATGTGTTAACTACTTTCTCTATCCATGTTGCAACAAACATAAAGCATGTAAGGTTTGTGCTATCCCTACTGAAAATAATTTGTATCTATTCTGAGTACTGAGATCATTTGCAGAAGACAACTACTTTTGCAGAAATATCCTGAAATCAAGATATGCATTGAGTTACTGAAAGACTGTAAGACTAGGCAAAAACATAATGGATTGATGTTGGCTAGGTGAGCTGAGGACAGAGCTCCAGATATTTCATCTGGGATGACTAATGTGTTCTGTATAAATTCTATAGGCATCAACCTCTCACAGCATCTGGTCAGGAACATATCACAGAAAGTCCATAGAGAAAAAGGATTGTGCCCTCTGTGGGGCTGTCCCTTCTCTTCTCATTTGGGAAAGAAGGTAACAGAGGCACATTCTGTGCCTATGGTCTTCCCAGAGGACCACGCTCCATGGACACTTGCATGGCATGCACAATTCTGTAGGTTAGATTAGGTACGTTTGTACATCTCCCCTTGTAATGAGGTCCCAAGCAACAGTGAGGCCTCTGAAAGCCTCAAGAAGAATATAAACAAGAATAAAAAAAAGTAGTAATAACTAGAAATTAATCTGGTAGGTATCAGGGGTATTTGTGGAACTTTGGAATGACCACAGGAAAGCTGGCACAATATTACTAATAAAACGTATATTGAAACAGTTTGGGGGAAAAAAAAATAGGGAAAAATAACAATATGAATATAACAAATGAGCCTTTATGCTAGATATGAAAGTGTTTCTGATACTGAAAAAAGACATTACAATATTGATCCTTCTAAGATCACAGGTAGCAAAACAATATTAAATCATGAGAGCTTTTCTGTGTGATTTGGCACTGTTTTCTTTCCCTTGTGCTACCAGAATGATGAATGCTTTCAATTGCGTTAAAAAGTCTGATACTGGCTCTGAATTCTGTATATTCATGCTACAATTTCTGAGAAGTTTGGTTAAATCCTTGTAAATACCACTGTTTACATTCCAGGTGCTAATAAGCATTTTTGTGGGTTTTTTGTTTTTTTGCAGTTTTATTTGAAAGTCTTCTTCCTGATATTTTATTTTCTAAGGCAGATGAAACAAGATTCAGTTATCAGGGTTCTTAGGACAACTTGTGGGAATACTGCAGAAGCACAATATGATCAAAGTGGATGGAAAAGCAATCCCCATATGACTAAGGGCAAAACTGCACCAGTCCCAGGACTGCAGAAAGAGCTGATGTGTATGAGACAAATTAAACATCCACATTTGAATTTTTAATTTTCAAAATAAATGTCACAGCATTTTTGAGAAGAATGTATTTGACCTGAATGCAACTCATCAGCTACTCCTTACTATAGATTACACCTTTTTCTTGCTATCTATCTTTAACTTCTGCTGAACACTCTGGCAGTTCCAACCTCTAATAGGAGGTTATGGTTTTTTAAAAATTTTTCTTACATTTTATGTTTTCTAAAGCTAGCACAAAGCATTCTTGTGATAGCATGAGATAGCAAGATAGCATGTTTTGTTGCTAATATTTTCAAACATAAGTAATATCTTCTGCTTTGCACAGTTCAGGATGAATATGGTGCATCACTGTGCCATCAAGCGTGACTCAGCTTTAGGAGCTTCAGGGCTTGGCTCTGACTTCAGTGCCCCAAGTATACATGGCTGAGTTTTCTGAATCAGTAAATACTGCACATGTAAATAAATATATAACTAGGAATCTGATTTCCAAAGATGCACGAGCATGACACCAAGAACGGATTATTTTTTAATGGCGTAATTCTGGGAAAGCTCTGGGTGCCAGGGAAAATTTTCTAGAATATAGCCAATTTTATCACACAGATTTCAGTTACTAGGTTAAATACACTTTAAAATAATATTCAAAATTATATAGAATGTATTTATGCATGTTATATATAACAGCTTGCATGGATAAAATGGCTCTTCATTTCCTTTTTCAGTGCAATTATTACTGGTTCTCAGTTATCTTTCTGCAACTTCTGTTAACCCCAGTTAGGGATACAAGTCCCACTGTGTTGGGTGTAACACATGAGCTGTAAAAAATATTTACAGTCTAAACAACTTTTCACTATGCTTAAATTTTCATGTTCAAATAAATGTGCTTACAGATCTCCTTAACCCCGACTTTCAAAGTCAGGCTGAACACGAAAATTTAGCTAGATTTTTCCTTTAGACAATAACTTACTAGGCGATAAAAGTTCTGAAAATGACTATCAGCTCTCAGTTACATTATACAGTTTGGTGTTTCTGACATCCTTTTACACAGCTGCCACTGAGCAGACCTCTTGAAACAGCAATATTCATGAGATACGAGAAAGAACACAATCTACCTCACTCATGACTATCTACATTGGCCTTGCAGTTCTAACACAAGTAAAAAATACTATTTTACATTAAAAATTGTTGTTATAAATACCATGGAGCATAACACTGCATTAATCAAAATATTTTTTCCTGAGAGAAATTGACTTAATTATTGTGAAAACTAATAAATGCATTAAGTTGCTAAATTCAATGACTTGTGTAGTCAATTTTAATATCAGAATAAGTAATTCTAAAAAGGTTACGCTTAAAGACCAGAATATCTACATACAAAAAGATTTGTGGTTTTGACCAGTGATGACATTAGCACAAAAATTCTGAAAAACTCTACCCACATAAAGTTTTGTGTAGAAAATCATATATACAGAAGTTACAATGAAAAGTCAGGAAGTTTCCAGATTTTGATAGATTTCAGGCTGGATGTGTCAAAAGATAAGCCTTGACATTGGCAGGCAGTCTCCCTTGAAAATTTAGATTCCATATACAGAGATCTTCAGGTAAACCAATTTCTACTTTCACCTCTGCCTCCAAACACTGGTCTCAAAGGACTTCATTTCAGCCAAGACCTGTCAAAACCCCCAAATGTTTTTCATTACTGAATTCCTTCTGTATGTTCTCTGTCAGCTGTGTTAAAATAATAAATTCACAACCGATTGATTTTTGAAAAGAGAGTGAACCATTTCAACTCACACACTTATTTGATTATTTCAACATGTAAAACTGGAGGCATATTTAAAAATGTTCTTTGAAGTCCATGCTTCCCGCGCCATTTATGGAGCTTAAAGTAGCAGCAAGTTCAGAACTTATAATAAAATAATTTTCAGGAGGAGAGCTATGAGATATTTGGGGCTTGCTCCATTCAGCACGTACCCTTTTCAACCATTAATATTAATGGTAATTCACTCACAAACATCCAGCACAGATGAGGTGTCCTGGTGCTTTTAATTGGTTCTGTAAAATACTACAATTTATATTCTATATTCTGATGTATCTGAGAAGAAATCAGAACATTTCTAAAATTGAGAGGTGATTCTAAACAGATTTTATCAGCATCAAGGGATAAAAATACACAAAAACCATACTGCTGGATTAATAAAGCAATGTTATATTTCTTAAAGAGTAGAAAAGTCTTTTTAAATTTTATGTGTCAGTGGAGCTTAGTTTAGATGAAACAGTTGCAAGAACACCTTAATTGAGGACAAGAAAGCAATTAACAATGAAAAGTCACTGATGCAAAAGATAGTCCTAGAGATTAAAATCTTATTGAAATAAATGCTTCTCTGTTTGATCATAATGAATTGAGTTGAAAGATCTGCAAAACCAGTTCACTGAAGACATAAGAAAAAAACAATATTTTCTTACTCAATTATAGTACAATGCTTTCTGACCAACACACTGCTCTACAGCACTAGCTAAATAGAAATAAGAATCTTAAGAAACTGAATAATATGAGAGAATTAGACGCATTATTATTTGAAATTGCAATGAAGGTATTGTGAAAATATTTACAGAAATACTAACATGTACAGTGATTTAAAAACAATGGAAGAATATGCATTATCTCAAATAGAAAAACAAAATATTCATGAGAAAGGAGATGAAATAGGCATAGCAGGAAGGATAAGGCATTAAGACAGATGAAGCTAATAGTTCAGGGAAGAAAGGCACAGCTGAGCATGGAGCAAGCTGGGAATACTCTGAAATGAGCAAAATTGCAAATGGAAGGGTGAAAGAGAGAGAACATTAAGAAGTGAAGACTGAGAGAGGTACGTTATATGCGCAGGAATAAACTGCTTAAATTAGAGAGATCAATCAGATCAAGATAGATTGGGTCTTTGCAATGGGGACAAAGGTCTCAAACTGCTTTTAAGTGTCTTTAGGCACCTGGCTGACATCCAGGTCTGGAAGGCATCAGAAAAGGAACACATATCCAAAGACCGATCAAGATTGCAAGATTGCAGGTGGGCCAAAATGCCCTTTGTCAGAAACTTTTAAGAAAGAAACATGAGCAAGTCAGGAATATAGTAAAATAGCATGCACAGATTTTGTGAAACTGGCCAACCTCTTTTATGTAGGAGAAAACAATAAAAATAAAGCTCTCTAAAAATAGCAGAAAATGTTACTGAACATAAAGGTATTTTTAGGATGTACCCTTAGGGGGTACCATGCTCTTCAATGTTGCCATTTATGATAAATTTATGGTAAAATGTGAGATGGCAGAGTTAGACACAATAGAACAGTCAGCAGCAGTGAAGATGGCATTCACAGAAAAAAATCTGTTTGATTTTTAAATGGAGCAAATTTAAATAATTTTTCTTCTTAGATACTCTGTCACTATAGAGAAATATGAAGTTACACATTTAGGAACCATAATGTGGGACATACTAAGAGAAAGCAGTGCTTTCAGAAAGGCCTCCAAGCCAGAGGTCAGGTAAGGGGAAATGATTACATTTTGGAAATTCTAAGGAAGGAAAGATCACGTGATAAAGGGTCTCTTTCACTCTTTCAGCAAGAAAGATTTAACATCCAGGTGTAGAGCCCAAATTCAGGAAACCAAAATGAAGTGAAACTAAAGAAACTTTGCTAAACATGTCATCAGAGTAGGCAAGCCAATCATTCATGACTTAAGCTCTGAAAATATGGAATCAAGCAGAAATCCTGAAAGGCCAAGAGCCTTGGAAGGATAGCAGCAGCAGAAGAACCATGGCAGTAAAGCACTGGAAAAATACACATAGATGAGAGCAATTACAAAAAAGCCAAAGTGCCTCATTGAAAGTCAATAATATATATAATTATTCAAAATGAACATATTTCATTTATAATTTGCTAATGGTTTTTTCTGTCAACATCAGAAACTGAAGAAGTTAGAAAAGATATTCCAATAATTTCAGGATGTGCAACAAATTATCTGAAAATATGGATTTCTACACTGTCTAGTAAATAAATTATCTCTAGAAACTGAAAGCAGATAAAGAAAGAAAGAAAGGAAAAAAGAAATAGGCTTCTAGAAGAGAAAAATAAAAATGAAGTCAACAAACAATCAACATTAATCCCATGAGAAATAAAGCTGTAAATACCAAATATTTTCAGATCCCCATCTACTTGCACTTCAGTCTCAAAAGCTTTGAAGAAAATCAGTTGTGTGTTCACACTGCAAGTATGTTTACTATTTGTTTACTAATACTCCTAGTATTAGTGCTGTAAACTTTATGTAACGAGGCCTGATGAATCCCGTCCCTTAACAGGAACAAACCCAAATGTTAACATTTAAGAATAAACAAAGACATTAAAAAGTAAGCAGAAAATGTATTGCCACAGAACGGTCTTTCTATATCTTGGGTGCCATGTATAGAATTTTATGTGAATCAAATGAAATCAAAAATAATTTGTAATTACTGTTTAAAGGGAAATAAACAAATAAAGTTGATTTGAGATACCTTATCCAGTGATCTGATACAAAAAAACAACAACAACAACAACAAAAACCCACCCTGTAGTCTATGTACAAACAGGAAACAGTCAGTGAACATATAGTAGTACATTGTGGTTCTTGCTATCTCAATTAAATTGTTTTAGACATTTTCTGCATGACAAATCTGAGTTAATTGTATTTTGAAATTTTTCAGTCAACAGTTGCACAGGGTCTTCTCTGCTATTCTGCTGTGCTCAGTATGAAAGGATCAGCAGACTTAGGTGCATTGTCCTCCACCGTCCACAGTTATTAAATTGTTCCTAGCTTTCTTGGTGCCTTGTGGAGCCACCAGCAGATTAATTCAATTTCTTCTTCTCAAAAAGAGAGCTTTGAGGGGAATTGTTTTGCAAGAATAACAGCCTCCTCGCAACATGCCATACCAAATATGGGAAAGAGAAGTGGATATTCCAGCTCTGAAGGAAACATTGTGGTTTTCCTATCTGTTGGACTTCGTTCGCTACTCTTGATTTAAGAAATATTCCCAATGGACATATCCATTGCTTGCTTAAGCTTTTACAGAGTCATCTAAATCAGTACCATACAGAGATTCATCCTGTCAACAGGGAAAGTGTCTATCCCTTGGTGGAAGCATCTAGTGACATTTCTAGTAGATCCACAAAATTTATTTATTTAGTTGTGGAAAGAGATGATCCACCCACAGATTTCGGGACACTGAATACTAGAACTGCAGAATGACCCTCAAGCATAGCAGGGATTTACTTCAAAACAATTTTCCATCAGCCTTGATGGGACTGTGCACACAAAAACATTCTCTTTGCAAATCTCTTTCGCAAACCAAAGCTAATACCTTGGCCACCATCTAGATCAGAGATACATGACAAGGAATAAATGTCTTTATAAAATCTGACTGAAGGGAAACCAATACTATAAACATATCCCTAACAAGGGATGCATTACTACTACAGCATATAAAGCAGTATTGTACTGTCCAGTGAGAAACTGTACAGTATATGTTAGGAGCTAGAAATTCTTTCTCCAGCTCTCTGCAAATACACAGTTAGACATTATCATTGAAACCGGAAAATATTGTAAACATACCCACAAGTTCTTAACAGTGTTATCCACCACAGTAAATCCTCCTGTGCTTTGCTACCAATATGAGAAGATTTTAGAATTTTAATCTGATCATGCATATCCCTAGTTGTTTAAACTATAATTATAGATGCTAAATTGTTTTGCCTTTTATGAAAAATGAGACAAAAACAGAAATTAAATGCATGTAAAATAGAACTATTTCAATGGCACTAATTGCAAAACAATTTTTGAAAAACAGGTTTTGATGAATTAATTGTTTTAATTATACAGTTTACTTAGGTCTACCAACTATAAACACTTCAGGCTTTAGCACTAAGATAATTTCACATGTAATGTTTCCCACATTTTATTTCAGAATGTAAATAAACTAGAAATATAAATCACTGCATAATGACTTTGGAACAAACGGGAAGGAGAAGTGTTGATCTCTTTTCATGTAACAGGATTCTATCATAGTATGCTGCTAATGGATACAGCTAAATGCAGACAGAACTTTGTGAACTGCCCAGAAGAAAACTTAACACCTGCGCAATGGTAAGGAGAGCAAACCTTAGGTTGTTCAGAAGTGCCATCTGCTCAACAAGGGCTCCAAGTGGAGCTCAGTGAGGCCCATCCTGTTCTAGAGCAACTGCAGAGAAGAGGTCTTCTAGATGGGGACTGCCTTAACAGAAGTTCTCATACAGGATAACATTCCCATATCTGTCTGTCTTAAACTCACAGATTCATGGATGTCTCATTTCCAAACTAAAATGAGATGCTGCTCGTCAGCACACTGTGGGGGATCATAATTTTGCCGTAGTACATTTCCACGGTCTCAAGAAAAAATAAGTGCAATAATTCTTATCTAAGTGGCAGCAACTTTCCACTGGGCTGGCCTTAAAGCTTTCTTTGGGGGTCAGATACTTAGCAAAGGTGTTAAAAATTCAATATTTTAGTAGGGAAAATTTATTCAATAAAATGACTTTTAAAGGTAATAAATTATATCCCCAGTCAAATACCTCTAATCTGGTATTGTCTTTTCTGTTGAGCAGTCACGGTCATAGCAAATGTCTGGTGACATTTGGTAGAAGGGGGAAGGGAAAAGAGATTTTTTGATATGGAACAAATATAGAGAAGAGATTTTAGAGAGACACTGCACATGTACAAATGCTCTGGCAGAATTGCAAACATTTTTACAGCTATAAAACACTCAAACAACTTCTCAGTTTAAAAATGTCTGTAAACAACTACTTTATATTATTCTGTGAAACAGCTACAGTAACAGCCACTTGTATTCTCACTGCGTGTGAAAGCTCGACAAACACCAGTGAGTAGATTTCTCCTTTAGTAAAAATCACACTGTTGCATTTATGACATTTCAGAACGATTGTTCCTGCACAAGACAAAGAAAAATCCTTCTGTCTCTGACTGCTGGATAGGTTAGTGTAAATAGAGCAAAAGCAGGGGAACTGCTTGGCAGGATTTAAGTAGCCTCTTATCTCTACACCACACTCTCACTTGTACTGTGCCTCAGTACACGCACAATACTTTCTTGTTGGTCTTGTTCTCACCTTGTAATCCACCAATCACACTGGCTGAAGGATGCAAGAAACCAATGTATCTGTTTAAACTTTACCACCTGGTAATTGCATTTCAATTCTTTTTCTAGCTGAAAATTTTATCTCAACGAGTTGCATTTTTTTGTGAGGAATGTTATTTTAAACCAAACTACTGATTAATTCATATTTTCAGTTCATGGAATTTCCACACTGCCCTTGAAATTTGTTCTAGTATGAGGAACAAAAACTGTCTACAGTATATTTTATCATGAAAGCTAATGTCTAAGCCTTCAGAAGAGCTATGGGCCATATCCTCTGCTAGCATTAGTGGACTATTGGCAATGGGCTAATCCCGAACTTTTCTAGGCAGGGTCCTGGTTCTCTCCTGGCCTATCTAGAAAGACAGTAAAGTCCTAGTTATTATTACTTAACAGGTATCCAGGTATTTGAATTTTATGCACACACACACATATAAAACAGCATTTCTACAGTTTTCAGAACAGACTTTAATAATGAAAAACACCATATATCCAAGAAGAGGTAGAAGGAAATTAATGCCTTTTAACTGTTTTCTTTGAGGATTATCATCTCAGAGAATTCCTGCTCTTTACCTGGAAAAGGGTTTTGTTTGTTTGATTGTTCATTTTACTTTTTGACTTTCTTTCTATCCTTTGTCAAATATCAGATGTCAGCTGGAGTTTTCTACCAGGCTCTGAATCTGTTTTTCTTCTCTGGTATAGGTGGTCTGTTTCTCAAGCACTTTCCCTGTAATTTTATTTTTATAATGACAGTATTGTTGCCATTGAGGTTGTTATTGTATAAAAGTAACAAATCCTGACTTAGTGAAAACTTTAAGCATCAAGGGAAATTGCTGACATTCTCACAATGTAATAGAGAGCCAGGAATAACAGTTGCAGCATGATGTCATCTTAAAAAAAAAAAATCTCTACCAACATTTTTAATAAAAGATATTTCCTTTTATCTTGTGGCAGACATATAAATGAAAATAGATTGCCCAGCTTCATTTTTCACAGCTATGTTATTTACTGAGAGCTTTTGCTAAGGGCTGATTTTGAGCTGACCTGCACTCTTTCCCACCCTTTTTCCAGTTTTTTTTTTTCCTGGAGTTTTTTTAGGCGTTAGGAGACTGTTCATATGTCCAATTCGCTATACATTCACTTTGTCTCAAGGGGAGACAGCGATCTACACTTAAACTTGTTTTTTTTTTTGAGGAAAATCTCTGCTTTGGCATGGAAATACACACTACTTTTTTGTAATCAAGCAACTTCCATAGGTGCCTAAATATGAAGCCACTGAAAGCAGCAGGTGGCAGAACAAGTTGCACCTGAGGTCACTTAGGTGTTTATCTTTAGGCATCTTTGCAGGAGTACTAATCACTTTCCCAATTTGTACAATAATTACAACATTACTTTGTTCATTTACTTTAAGGAATGCATTGTGGTTTAATTCATAAACATAATACAGAGAAACTAGATGAAAAATGTTAAAGAAAGTGAACAAAGGTGGTTTTTTTAATTAATAATTCACCTCTAAGTGTTGTTGTCTCCCACTTCAATTGCAATCACTGCAATAATTAGAAACATGGAATTGAATCTTTCTCAGGAGCTTCTGCCTACTCTGTGTGCAAGTCTCCATTAATGATATGCATGCAGCATGTCTTGTTATTTTATTTCTGAGACAACAGTATTTACTTACTCAATACACTCTATATTCCAGGCAAGATGAGACATTTCTTTCCCAGTTCCTTTTCTGAAATATACTGTGCAACACTGGTCAAAACTGTACAACAAAAATATTTAAAAATAAAATAAAAAAAGGTCATAATATCTTTGCATAGACAGAGGCTTCTGATCATTATGGGGCACATTTTCATCACTAACAAAAGTTTATTGGCTATATCTTTAAAACTGACAGTGTCTTTCAGGATCTATCAAATGTATCATAACATAAGCTATCAAAATGAATAAAATATAAAGTGCATACTTCTCAGAGGCATCACTTCCAAGCACGTAAACTTTCATCTTACTTTTGAAAAAATGTCAAACCACTTGGAGAAGCACTTTTAAAAATATGATTTATGAAAAAGGCTTATTTTACAGGCTCAGAGAACTACATAAAAGTCCTTCAAACAGCAGGGCTACCGCAACTTTTAACAGAGAAAGTAGTAAAACAGGTGAAGGATGGGAGCAGGTGAGACAGAATTATGGCCACTGTGCTCAGTCAAATGTGTCTGCAATTGGTAAATAGCTCTACAAATTAAGTATGCTACAGCTGATGAAACACTCTTGCAAGTTCCCAATTTGCATTCAATAGATCAGATGTTTGTAGCATAATAGATTCTGCCACACGAAGGTGCCAGCAGTGATCTAGTGCACAAAGTGCTCTGACCGTGCAGGCAGGTGAAGACCTCAGGGTTGAAATAAAGAGGACGATAGGAGAACAGTTCAGCAATGCAAAAGCATAGCACTCTTTTAAGTAAAACTTCCTCATAGTGTATGATATTTTTAATTACTCAATATGTGATATTGTTCTTATATTATCACGAACATTAGAAATTCTTAAGATGATTTCCTATTAAACATAGTAGTTGCTACTAAGCCTGGCCATCCTTCTGGCTGTATAATATGCAGGTTAAAACTATACAGGCTATTTTACCCTGGATGCTCCACAGACTGTCCTTAAATTCTTCCCCTACTTTCTGGTCAAAGAGAAGACTGCTATCTGCATCATACCACTATACTTGACAGTCTGAAATAAAAGACTTTTCAGCTCCTTTTCAATGGTTGTTTTTAGGCTTGTCCAGTTTCATCTACCTGGATCGAGGTGAGGCTGTGTTAATCACCCAGGCTTCCGCTGTAGATATCATAGGAGCAGGGCCCCCTCGAGAGTGAAATTTAAAAGACAATTTTATTCTGAGCACATGTAATAGATAGGACAAAGTGTCCTCTTCAAGTACTTCATTCTTTAGGTTGACTATCAAGGAAATATAGATTAGCTTAGATTAGAAGCCTAACTTCTGGATGACTGTAAACAAAAAGCTCCTGGTTATTTTGATATAGAATTGGTTAAGAACAGCTGTGAGAGCAGCCGTACACAGACAGCATTAAAGATAGTTGTTGCTTCAGGCAATTCACAAATTAAGCTAAACTAAAATCCCATTTCAGCTATAACACTTCTTTAAAAGATGGTTTTTGGGTTCATATTATACATCTTAATGGGAGAAGGGTGCCATATGGAGGGATTTCATTTTGTTAAGATATACTCAATGCACTTGTCTTCCCTATAAACCATGTACAGCATGGAAATTGAAAGCAAACTTAAAGCTTATATATTTTTGCAAGCAATTACCATTTTAAATACAGAGAACTTTATTAATATAGCAATGGGATACAGAAATCCTGAAGTGAGAGATCTCAGATTAAAGGCTCCTTTAACTCAGTTAATGCTGTCTAACTGTATGTAGTTTTCCTGCTTTTACTAGTTTGCATATATGGATCATGGCTCTTTAAAATGTCATGTATTATTTTCCAGAGCAGTTGCAAAGAGAAATTGTAGTTTACCAGCTACAACTGGCATATAAAATAATAGCTAATGTAACAATATGATGAAATTACTGTCAAATTGTTTACCAACTGTCCAGTATCAAATATGGTCTTGTGATTATTTTCCAAATTTGCTAGAGAGAAAAATAAAATACTTCTAAATCCAGACTTTTGTTCCAATAGCCTTTGAATTCTGGCAGCATGGAAATATTTTGTAACCTCCTTGGCTAAACAAAGGGTTTCATCTGCTCAAGAATCTCATGAAACTGTCTATGGCCAAGTCATGTTTCATTATATGTTGAGAGAGAAATCTTTCAGTGAGGATAAGAAGGACCATTCTTTGGAGGGTGGCTCCACACTTACAACAAAGTGGAACAAAGGCACACAGCTTTAGCTCACTCCCATCTATCCACAATACTGCTGCAAAAAAAGTCATGTACTTATTCAGAAATTTTAGTGATATTGCCACTATCTGTGTGCTTTCTACTGGTTTTCCATTTTTATGACCTAAAAAATGTCATGATTGGCATTACTTCCAAAGCCCTCCTCCTTCAAGCTGCCTCATACTTAGAAGGAGTTCCCTACAGTTATCTGCAAAGCAGTCTTAATTATCTCATTTCAAATCCTGTCTTTGATACGTTGCTTATAGAAAACTCATAGCTGGCCTGCTGCTCTCCTTTGAACAAGGACTTTTTGGCTGACCAGTACTATCACATTGCTTCCTTATGCTCCCCCATCTGTCTAGCCCCATCTGTTGTCTCTTGTATCACAGATTATAAGCTCTGTGGCAGAGGAAGTGCCTTTCTGTTCTGAGTTCATTTAGCGCCTAAAACAGTATAGGCCTGACCCATCATTAGGGCTTCCCAGCACTAAAATAATATAAACAAACAAATGTTCTCATAAATAACCCAGCTGGAATGCCAGATAAAGACACTGCCTTGCAGACACTACAACATGGAGGAATCAAATTCCACCAAAAATAAATTATGTGGCAATACTGGTCCACTTGGTCATCACAGTGAAATGGCATTTGTGTCCCTCTTACGGTTGTGGCTTTTAGCTAAATAGTGTCTCCCCAGAATAAAACTTGTCAAGTTCTTGCATTACAATTTTTAGCTATTGGGATTAGCTGCCTGTGTCTTGACTCTTCTAAAGTAAACAGCCTCAGATGTTCACTTCTTCTATTTTACCAGAAAAATTAGGAGTTTGAAACCAACTTCTTTGAAGCTAAATGTGGCATAAGAAGTTCATAGTTGCAGTGACCCAAGTGCTTTCTGGTGTGTGCTACCAAACCCTGGCCTGTACTTCATCCATGGAAGAGATGCAGGAATAGCAGTGCTCCTCAGCTGCTCTGTGCAGTCTGGGGCTTTTAAGGCAATGACTTCCTGTGGCAGTTTTAAACTACACTTTTTTTTCCCTATCTTTCTAGGTCTTGGCTGGAATGTTGCCATCTCAGCTGCCCAGCTCACCTACTCATGCTTTGGTTTCTATCCACCCCCAGCCAGACTGGACTCCAAGTATAGCCTCTGAGGTCCTTCTCCCTAGGTCCTCAAAACAGTACAAGAAATATTCATTGTCAGCAAGTCAAATCTCTGCAGAAGATGTGGAACATAAAGATTAAGAAGCCACTATGAGCAGATCTCTGAAGAACAAAGATGCAAAACCGTGTGTGTCTCTGGATGCTGCAAATGATGAATTCTGTAACATCTCCAGAACACCATGGACGCAGAATCTGAGTCCATTGGGACAGACTAACATGACTTGGGGAGTTCATCATGCTTGCAGTTATACTCACAAGTTGCCTGCAGGTTCTGGCAAGGGATGTGGCATGATTATAGACTTATTCCTATTTTCAAGGCTGCTTGTATACAGATGATCAGAATTAGGGACAGGATTTCTCTTGTGGTTCTTAAAGTGCTGATTAGTTTAATTAACTTTTTCATGAAAGTAAAATAGGGAATAAATTTTAGCTGTTTTCCAGTGAGATCAGATTATTAATGGGTCTCACTAACCTAGATTTCTTCAAGCACCTCTCTTTCATATTGTCATAATTCTTCTGATTTGATTACATAGAAGAGGTGGCAGCATGACTGTTAATTAGATCTGAACTCTCAGCATACTACCAGTCCACTTTTTTCTAGATTTCAGATCATTACAGATCAAGAGCAAATAAATAATGCTAACAGGTCAATACAAATAAATAACGGGTGTACAGCTGGGTTTACTTCTAATATTGAAATCGGTCTTGTTCATATGTGACTTAAAACCTTGTAAGTTGAAGAACTGATATGAAAGGAGACTATATAGATATCCAGAAGTTCAGCCGTAAAAGGAAGCTTTGCTATGAATAAAATTTTATGCCTCCAATGATCAGAAGTGTCCTTGAGCTCAGATTTTTTGATGATATCATTAATAAGCAGTATCATTACTTGTATGCAGGCATCAGCTGTAAATTATGCTTTACATACAGTCACTATACAGTTCTCAGGGATTTGCAACCTCATCCAGGAAGTTCCAGAGATTCTCAGCACCAACAAACTTTAACAGGAGCTGATGATGCTCAGCAGCCTGTGCTACTTTGACCAAAAAAACTTCACAACTGTGTTGCGCGTGCTGAAATAACCATGGGGTAAACACCTGGGAATTTTTCTTTTCTAGTGCAGATTACACATTAATTACATTTAATCATCCTAAGCACGACTATCAAGTAAACCTACAGAAGCATGTAATGTCTATGCAGATTGCATTTGGCAAAAAAGCTTCATGAATCTATGTTATTCTGTGTTGCCACATAAAAGTGAAAGATGCAAACCAAGCTACTGACAAACCAAAAAAAAAAAAAGGAAATTAAATTCAGTATTTTAAAATGTTGCCACAGACTCACATTCTACAGTACCAAAGTAGTTTAAAACATGGAAAAAAGTAGATTATGAAGGTCATATAGGCACACTTTATGTATGACACTCAGAATGTTTAAGGATGCTGAATCCAATACTTTGGCTTCTCATCGGTTGTTCCTGAATTTAAAAACAAAACCATAATATGTCCAGGTGGCTAAAATTCTGTTCTAGCAGCTGTATCAACTACACAAAAACAGCATCTTAACAGATTAGCAGCTCTCCATAATATTGTCTTTGTAACATGCAATTTGTTTCCAATGATCATTAAGTATTTAGAGATGCACAACTAGAGAGAAATGACTGAATGATTTTTCATTTTCCAAGAAATCTACTGTCAGGAAAGGAGATCCACTGTGGGAATGAATGTGTTTCTGGTGCTAGAATTAGTGTCAAAAGGATATGACAAAATGTAGTTTAAACAATGTAAATGGTAAAATAATGCCATACCAATACAGACCATTTGTGCACCATATTTTTTCTCCAGAAGGAACAATTCTGTTCCTAACATGCATTTCATAAATGTGTGCACTGAGAGGAATAAACAAAATTTAGTAAGAGATGAACAAGGATAACTTTTTTCTGTGAAATTGTTCCTAGTCTAACTTTGGTAACAGATAAAATATTCAAGGGACCATTGGTTCACAAAGACATTTGTGTCTTCTTATTTTTATGTATCTACTGCAGGGCTCTGTTTCTGTTTGTCTTTGCTGCTGCATTGCCTGTCACTGAAATACATCTTTAACTGTATATCATTTTTCCTCTAGATTTTATTTACCATGTCACTCACCAGCTAGCTTCATATAAGCAAACCTCAAGCTACTGGAAAAGAATATTCTCCACATTCACTGCTAATATCATTCCATAGATTGAATGGAGAGCTTTATGAGAGATGTTGCTATCATCCAAAGACAAATCATCTCCATGACATATTCAGTCTGCTTTTACCTAGGGCTTAAAATCGTACATCTACAACACTCAAATGTTTAAGCTTGCCCTACAGCATTCTTCTGAGAAATTAATAGTTCTTTTTGTTCAGCAACAGAAAACTCCTCATTTCCTCAATGGCGCATGCATGTACCCTCCCCACCCCCACAGGTACATATGCATCCAAGTGTGTTCACACTCACAGGAATACGCTAAAATATACCTAAGTGGCACTATCAAGCACACAAAAATTGCAGCTACAGCTGCACCACTGTGAACCTGAATCTTTAAAAATGGTTGAATTCAGCTATTATTTTGGCCTGCTGCCAATTCTTTTTCCCTATGAAATGCAGCTGAAAGAAAACTCTGATGTTTTGCAGTTTATGGTTCCACTAAACTGGACTGAATTAAGGGAACAGAGAGATGGCACTTCTTCACTTCTTTAGCTCTTTTTTTTTTTTT
>WBMW01001934.1:328357-363113 GCA_013396635.1 Penelope pileata
CCCCATTTTCAAAGCTGTTTCATTTTCTAATGTACAATTTCTTGAGAAATCAATATTCCATTCTCTTCCCTCATGCTTTGGAGTACACTTAGAACTACTGATTTGGAGATGGTGGGGCTTGTTATTTGGTGTTCTCCATGCCATGAACATGTTTTTTTTTCATTTCATTCTACTACAAAAATCCTTACAAGACTCTCAAATGTTTGCAGTAACCTCCACATTTGCTGACAATTTCTCTAGAAGCACTAAGGAATAATTAGAAATAGCTTCTTTCAAAGTAAGGAACAAGACAGATCAGCAAGCCCTGCTGGAAAACTGCACCACTGCTGCCAATGCTCAGCTGAACAAACAAGTTTCAGGTTCCAGAGCAAGAAATGCAGCATTAAAATTCAAGCATGTGATTTGATATCGAAAGAAAAATAATTTGGGAAGCAAAGTTTCTCAATTTTTGCTTTTCAAATTGGAAAAGAAATTACATGAAGTAGCTATAGCGATTAGCTAGGGAAATTCAAAGAGAAGAATGTAAAAATTGCCTTCTCAAAAGCACCCAAGCAATGCAGCAAAAATGAATGTAGTCAAAGCATGCAGCAAACACTAAGAACATATATGCTGATTAGTTTGAATGTTTACATAAAATATTTGCTGTGTGAAGCTCCTTGGGACACTTTTGTTGTTTTTTTTTTCTTTTTAATTCAAAAAGCTATAAAGTTTAATAGTAATCAAATATAAGAGACATAGCTGACAGGAGATCAAACATTTGAAATAATTGAGAAAAAAAATATACAACTATACCCGCAAAATATCTTTAGAAGATAAGCTTGGCAACTAATTTCATAATATTCAGGTGGCTAAATGTCTTTCACTCAGTGGAAGCACTGATTTGATAAGAGAGCTACATTTTTTTCTTTGTATAGACTCACATTAACATTATTCAGGACTGAGATATTGAAAGTTTTAAAATTTTTGTGGTTCAATCCCAGTAGGCAGCACAAAATACATATTTTGTTCTGCAACTATATTCCTGTACCAGTAGCTGGGAGTTTCTGTCTTTAACAGATTGCACATTCACTCTACTCCACTGTGGTTGTTTAGTTGCACCTATATATATCTACAGAAATAGGTGCATTTGTTACATTTGAGGTTATAAAAACATGGAATCTGTGGAATACAATGACACAGAGTGGAGCATTTGTTGAGGTGACTGCGGTGATGTACTTGCAAGTTTTCCATGCAGCATTTGTTGCCACCACAGTATCTGATTCTGTGTACTGCTTGCTGATTCAAGAGAAATTTATTTCTGCTGCTAAGATTGGTAGACATGGAGGAGGGGGAGGTGTCGCCTGAAAACCAGGAAAAGGATTTCTGGGGAAACTGCTTTCAAGGTACACTCTAAAGTTTGTGACTACATAACACATTTTCTTCATAGATTCCAGTACAACATGGTGTAGCAGCACAGTGGGAACTTTTCTTTTTGTAATGTTGTAAGTTCACAGGTGAGAATCAAGCAGTTTAGTTTAAGGAGTATCTTCCTTTACAAAGTGCCATTTGACATTTTGTAAACCAGGTGCCACAAATGTTCTTCCTGGGTCTATAAAGATATCTGAAGACTTTAGGACAGATTAGAGCTTTTTAAGTGTTTGAAAGATTTATGACTGTGAGGAACTAGACGTGCTTCCAGGTATGTCCTGTACACGACAGTTTACAGGCTGAATTAGTTAATGTTCATCGTGCCCTCTAGAAATTTGTTGTCTATGCATCAGTTTCCAATTTGATGGATAAGTGGTAGCTATGAGCTTTGTGCAGAAATTAGACAGGGACTTAGGTTTGCTAGTCTTCCTATATTTACACATTTTGGAGGGAATCTAATGTGCGATTAGAGAACGGGGAATGGCTGTTCAGCATCCCTCAGATCTGTTGATTAAGGATTTGTCAGTGTAATTGCTCCTATATGAAGAAAGGTACTGGGTCTTCCTTGGGCTTTGTTCAGTATATAAAGTAGTCCTCAAGAGTTGTTGGCTGATGTAATCTCTTTGATAGCTAGGCCATACCATCCAAGTGGGACATGTTGTGATTGCAGTTGTATTTGTTGGTTATTATATTGTTCATATATGTGTCCAGTGTAGAGATTTGTCTGTTTTGAGATAAAAGACCCAATACATCTTCCATTTTTCATAGGGAAAGGAAGAAGTTCTCACAGCAGGGAAGAAGTGAAAAGTCGCTTACTTAAGCATACTTATCAGTGCTAAAGTTGGAAAATCAAATTCATAATCCAGTTCAAAAACTAAGTCTTAGATAGGTGAACATTTACAGCTGGTGTGTTTTCTGATTGCTTGCTTGACTTGACTAGCCGGAATATTTTCCTGTATTTTCCACTGAAGAAAAAAATAAATCAATAATTTATGGTAAGAAGATGCAGGAGAATGGTGCTTTCTCAAAATCTCTTTTCATATCAGTACTTCTGATCAATGGAAAAAAGTCGCACTGAAGGGTAACATCAGGAAAATATCATTTGAATAGAGCTCTAGTCTCCTAATAACAACCAGTACAAATTTATTACAGAAATTCTTAGCACTATACTGATGGAACAGATTATCAGATTATAAAGCCATATCCAAGTGTTAGGAGAAAATATTCATCCCATAGTTAAGGATTACCTGAAAAACTTACAATTTTAATTCTGAATTGATTACACATCCTTGTAAGCAAAATGCAAATCATAGATCCTAAATTGCCATGCAACAGTGTCACTGGAAACTAAGTCATACTTGCTTCCCATGACAAATTCCTCCCTATTCAATGCAGTTTTCATTGCACCTTGCTACAAAGTGCCATAACCCTGCAGGAATAAATAACTGAACGTTGTTGGCTGACTGCACCAGACATGAATCATTGAATCCACTGCATATGGAAAGAGATGGGCATGTTTGTGGGTAGAAAGAATTAAAGCCTGGGCCAAGATCTCTGCAGGAAATCCTAAAAATAGCCAAACCTAGGAAGAAGAGTGGAGTAAGCTTTCTGTTTTTAGTGTCAAGTCACTTAGTAAAATAAAGATACAAGAAACAATCTGAATCAACCACAGCTATGATTTTCCTACTACTCTGTAGTTCCCGCATACTGCCCAAGTTCAGAACTACGTCACACATCTTGCCAATCATTGCATATGTATGGCAGCCTTTCAGCAAATCATTTCACTTCTATCAGCCCTGAGTAATTAACCATGTAAGGAATATGGAATTGTGTATGTGAAGAGGAGGATGAAAGATAACCCGGCATCCTTGCAAAATTGCTCTTCAATGCTGGGTATCGTTTTAGGAAGATTCCCTTTTAAAATACTCTCCTCTCCCTCCAGTCCTCAGTATTTTACACTCCTATTTCACCTGTCTCTGCATAGGCATAGTACAGAAGGCTAACACAATGCAATCAGGCCTAGAAAACACGACCTTGACCAGCTTGGAGGAACTGGGATTATTTTGATACAGAAAAAGGTGATTAGGGGGAAACATAAAATTATAAAGGGCTGCAGAGAAGAGGAAGGAAGGAAATAATCTTCATGCTCATTTTAGGCATGATAAGAAAAAAAATAGGCTTAAACTGTAGTAGAGGAAATTTAGGTTAACCATTAAGAAAGAATTTCTAACAGCACAGCAATGTATGAGAAAAAGATTCCTAGGCAAGAAGCAGAAACTCCAGCGTGGTAGGCTTTTATGAACAGGTTAGACAAACATCTGCCAAGAACTGTTTACATGCAGCTGATGCTGCCTTGAAAAGGGGAGATGGGACTAAATGATCTCTAAAAGTCCTTTCCAGCCTTAGTTTTTTATGATTCTGTAATCAACATTGAAAGGACCTTGGCATCACTCCTACTGAAAATAATGGGAGTTTGCAGAGTGTTCTGTAATGGCATTTCAGATTTCCTCTGGTACTAAGGTGGAACTGCGTGTGTCTTGGTGGGAAGTGGGGCCTGGAGCTCCAGCAGCTACATGCAGAAAGGGTGGTCATTTGTACAAAGCTGCATTTGTCACATTCATCTTGCATTACCTTGCGTTACCAAGCTCTTTACAAAAACAGAAGAAATTTGGTGCCACTTACAGACCACTCTTCAGATTCTGTTCTGAACTGAAAATAATGGATAGCTGATAATGTTTCTAAGGTGAATGACTAACTGATTTTAATGCTCTGCTTCAACATAAATTAGAACTTTCTCTATTATAAATATTTTTCTGAGCAAACACTACTGAATCATCAGAAAACTATAATTGAAAGATATATTTTAATTTCAATCTACCAGAACTCATAAAGCTACATATAACTCTTTTCCTGTGTCAGCCTAAACAAGCTCCTGGTGTAGCTCAGGATGTGGCTCACTCTGTGCTGCCAGCCATGGTTTGCAGTTTTCTAAACGAAAGAAACATTTTCATCCTCTCCATATACAAATGCAAATATAATTTATTCAAAGGATATTTCTTCAATAGCTGGTATTTAGAATTTAATAATTTAAATCTTCAGAAATTGTAAAGATTTCATTTGAAATTCACATTTATACTTAGATCATTCTGCGCTTTATGGCCAATCTTCCTCTGCTGCTTCCTCGGGAAAAGATGCAGTCTCCTTTCGAATGTAATGTGTTATGCTCTAATAGTTTGTAGTATAACTTGTTATGCTTTTTGCATATTGATACATTTTCAGGTAGCCAAAATCTCTCTACAAAAACCTTCTTTTACTCACAGCTGCAATATGCTATCTAAGATTCTTTATCTATTTTCCTTGATGATGACTAATCAGTATTTCTCTATTGCGGACACAGATTCCTGCATGAGTATATTTGACAGGAATCATTTATCTACAGGAAGAAAAATGGATCCATCTGCACTTCTCTGAAAAAAACAAAACAGAGCATCTTTTATACTGAGATACTGATCTGAAAATTCATCAAGAAATACTGAGGAAGAGTTCTTAACTCCATCCTTGACTCAGACTTTCCTGCTGAGGCAATGCAATAATCTGAGAATTAATGGATGACGTTAAGTGTAAGCCATGCTATGAATGTCTATTTTTAAGTTTTTCTATTACACTTACAACACTGAATCTGAGAACATCTCAAACACTAATTCATTTGCTCCCACCACAACATCCACACAAAGTAGCATTCCCATTTTACAGATAGCACAGAGAAACATCATCCATCCCCAAACATATGGGGAACCAATAACAGAGCAAGGACTAGAGTTTGCTTTGGATGCAAGTTCCACTAGATACAAGTCTCAACAAGCCTTTTCTCCATTTTTTGACATTATTAACAACAATCAGCCATCCAAAACTCCCATGCTTATCTCTAGACAGTGTACCATTGAACTGAAGAGCTAGTTCTGCTGGACCCACTGCTGTATGAATTTGAACTAGATCTGTGAGACACAGTGGCAGACACAGATGCAAATTCATGCAAAGGGAAAGGGATAACCAGAAATGCAGCACAGGCCTGATGCATCTATGTGCCTGGATAAGTGCACTGAATGATGCTAACAGGGCAAGTCTGAAGACTTGGTCTGCCATTATGGGTACCATGCTGGTATGTCACTCTCAGAGGACAAGCATAAAGAAGAGACCTTCTGATCATCAATTTACCAAATACAGAATCAAATCATACTGCCTTACTGGATTTGCCCTCTGGCAAGGTGATAGATGTTTTAACTCCCACTTGCAGTCAGATGCAAGAGAAGATACTCAAGAATGAGTATCATTGAATCCTAAATTATAAGTAATAAATACATATAAAAATAGCAGGAATTAAGCACAGAATGGGTGAAAAGGGTAGATACATTGTCATCCTAAACTTTCTATGATTGTGTCACATTGAGTCATTCTCAACCCTAAATATAGTTTGCAATTGTAATTTCCTTTGTAATCATTCATTTACACCCTAGCATGTTTTGAGCACTTAAGACAACTTTATTGAAATGATAGACTTAAAGTGTCAAGATTGGTCTTTTTCTGCTACTGTTCAGATTCATGCTTCATGCTTAGCAATTTGGAAAATTCACTTAATATTAGCATTTTTGAGACACAAGAATTTTAGAAAGATTAGGTTTATAAAAAGGGATTCTTCTCAAAGTCATTCATATTCAGGTGCTAGTTGAAAGTTTCTCTCTTTTGGATAGATTTTTTTGTTCATCATTTTTCTGTTTTAATTAGCTTTCAGTCACTTCCTAGTTCATTGGCTTCTCTACTATGAACAATATATGTTTTTCAGTGCATGATTTGTGTCTCAAATCCAGAAATATTTACAGAAACACTAAATTCATCATTTTTTCCTTATTTTTATTTTTCATGCATTTAACTGACCCTTGGATTTTATTTTTTTATACATTCATGTGGGAAAAGTACTTTTTTAACCATTGGCCTGTTTACGTTGTATGGACCTGCTAATTCTGTATAACTAAGTTTAGCTCTGTTGCTGTTACCACAGACATTTGTCTTTGCTGTATTTTGTAAGCAAGTTCAGAAAACATCACCACCCAACACTTTTTTTTTTTTTTTTTTAACCTGAGTAACAGCCAGCGGGCAGGAATAGCCCTGGCATCAGAGAAGCCCATCTAGTGTAGTAGCTACAGGTTGCAAAGTGGTCCACAGAAACACTTGAGCAGTTCTGCAGTCTGGTATGATCCGCCGGAGTGTATGAGTTCTGAGAAAATTGCTAGGCTCCAAGTTCAAAAAGAAGCATTTGGTAATTTTTACATTGTTGCCACTGCTTCATGATCTGCAAAGACCTAGTCATTTGAATTCACTGTTTAGCTAGCTGTACGTGTAGGCACAGTGCTACACCTAGATAATGAAAGAATAATGCAGAGATGGAGAAGTCAGCCTCAGTCTTGCACAGACAATACTGACTTGGATCCACTATGCTCAGCAGGACATGAGCTGACACACAGACATATCTGAACTATACTCCCTATAGCAATCAATTCAAGAGTTACGAAGCAGAACTATACAAGGCACACAAGTAAGAGAAGTTGAGATGCAACAGTCAGGGAAGGTGTCCTAACATGCTGCTTTTCTTCTGTAACATCTGTGAGCTCATTAACACCAACCTTCAGCTCTCAGCTATCTGTGGGTGGTTTGAGTTAAAATCTCCACTGGATCCAGACTAGCTCTTTCAGAGGACATTTCTAGTGATTTCCTCATGAAGGAACTGTTAATTCATGAGCAGAAAGGATGCCAGCAATCAGGGAGTTCACTGGTACAAACTCATTCTTGTTACAAGACAGAAAGTATCCCATTAAGATGTATTTTCTCCATTTTCTATTCAATTTTATTAACAGCAACTTCTGAACTTTAAATCCTTTGCTTTTTCCTTTGTACTTACAATATGGTAATTGAATATACAGAGCACAGAGTATAGTTCTTCTCCCATCCTTCATCTTAAAAGTGTTTTACTTAATCATAGTTGTATTAACTTATGTGTGTCCATAGGCTTAAGCGTAGCTTCCTACAGTAGTTCCACAATATCCATTGAAAGAATCAAATGACTGTGGCTATCGAAGCACTCCAAACTTTTTTAAGAGCTACTTTTAAGTGAGAACTGTCCCTATCATGCTTTTAAACTGTTAAGAAATAAAGCCCTGACATCCTTCTGTCAACATTTTCCAGAGCCACAAATTGCTCACGCATTAGAAATTCATTTGAAATGGCATAAAAAGGCTATGAAGTAAATGTATTCCTGAAGTCTGGGTTTGCAAAGCCATTGTAATTTCAGAAAACACCATACAGGCTGAAAAGACAGCAGACACAAGGACTGAATTTAACTATAGATGATAACTCAATTTATTTTCTCTGTAGTCTAGTAATTCAATAAGTCCTTAATGGTTTCATAAATAAACAGATGGATGCCATCAAATGCCACAGAATGATAAATCTGACTGGTCTCTATATAATTTTGGATAGCTATATACCAGAAATAGACAGTAGAAGCATCTTAGCCCCAAAGCGTGATAAATGTGGGAAGGTAAACTATAAGCAATTGCATTGACCCAGTGATGAATGAAACTTTCCATGATGGTATGACTAAGAATCAGAACAGGTCTCAATGTAACTGTTTCTAGTGGTGGACTTTGAACAGATTTGTCTTTTGTTGATAAAAATGTGCATCTTTTCAAGGAATTCAAAGTTAGAGGAAGGAGAAATAGGTAATGGGACCCCTGTTGAAAGATTTAAATCATATATAACTTTATCCTTGAAAGGTTTATGGCTCTAATTTTACCGTAAGCCATCTGCTCCACCTACTATATGTTGTCTGAATATAAAAGTAGACTACCAATTTCCAATAGGAAGGACACATCATCCAATGCGTTCCTTGAACAGGGGTTTGTTCACTTTAGCTCATTTTGCGACTCAGCTAGACATCTGTTGGATCCTCAAAGTTTAACAGTACAAAATTAAAATCACCTGCTTGCTTTTGAGAAGAACATGGCCAAATAAGTTCCTCAGTTAAGGTGAAGCTGTACATTCATATGGGCTGAATGCCGAAAATACAGGCCCTATTACTGCATATTTTCTATGCTATGTGAGAACCACTAGATATTTATGTCAATATCAATAGTGTTAGAAGAAAACACTGCTGAATAGCATTATCCGACCACCAAATGTTTCTATTTGTGTGAAATAAACCATTCTAGTAAAAGTTTTGGTGTTTTTTTTGTTTGTTTTTGTTTTTTTAAGAATTTCTGTTAAAAATGACAAATCCGAGAATCCCAGAGTTGTAGGGATTGGAAGGGACATCTAGAGACCATCGAGTCCAACCCCCAATATATAACTTCTCTCTGCAAAGTCTTGAATTGAGAACTTCATGTGTTTTTCAGTTGCCTTTGTCATTTTGATGTTGTTTTTTCTTTGTTGACATTTGTGTAGTTCATGTCATAAGAAGAAAAGCAAACTACAGTGTTTTTCAGTTGTGGAAAGCTTAGTTTTGTAGAGTGTCTAAGGGTCTGCCTGGAACACAGACAAAATTAGAGACCTAACTTCTTCCTATGTATGAATTACTTTTCTTTGTACATCCTATCAATTTCACTGTGACTCTCTAAGCCCTGCTAATCCTGTGACCTTCTGCACCACTGAATAGGCAGGAATCTCACTGGAAAAAAAAATGCTAACATTTATACCTATTACCAAAATGAAAGGCGCAAGACATCTTATAATTTTATGGCCAGATATTATAAAAGTTACCAACCTGTCTGATTATTCAGTGATTAAAGGCAGATTAATTTCTTTTCACGAGTCTGAATGATTAAGCTAGTTTCCATTTCTCTCCCTTTTGGACTTGCAATCAGACTCACTCTTCTCCACTGAGCCTACACCAACACTACGTATAGTGCTCACCTAGTCATAAGACACAATGTTCATTTTACATAAAAGTTTTGACAGAGGTACCATGCAGAAAGAAACCCTTTATATTCTGTAACACAACTATAGGATTTCACAGCTTAAAAAAGTATATAAGATCAAGCTCTGTAAACCACCAGTGTGTTTAGAGGAAGTGATCATGGTAAGGAAACTTGAGCAGTGAGAAGGGCCAAAACATTAAGGGAAAATGGTTCCCCACCTTTCCAGAGTCCATCATGGGATTCTAAGGTTGTATCTGCCATGCAACAACATAGGGAGCACAAAAGAATGGGCTATTTCCATAAATCTCACCTAGACCCTCCAAAGGAAAAATCACTGCTAGAAACCTGTCCCTTTCAACATCAACAGAAAAGCATGCAATTCCAGTTGAACTGCAATACATTCATCAGGAAAAACTCTTGATTCTTCCAAATGACGACTTCCAAAAAAACAAAATTTAACTGTGCTATATGGAAACCAGTGAGCTTCTAAAGGGATAAGGCTATGCAGTTTTTCAATGTAGAGACCCTGTGAAAACAGATGAAAAGGTTCAAACTACAAAGGAAGCTGTGTTTTAGAGGTAAACAAATGTAAAAGTGAAACAAGTATTGCCAAAGACCAAGCTGAGTTAGACCTTACAAGGATTTATCAATGCAAATATCTAGAAGTTTTCAATGTACAAGTAAAATACAAGAAGGGTGGGGGGAATAAAAGAAAGAATTACTATTTAGCAAGAGGGAGATGGAGAACAAGTCTTTTCTAGTACAATTTAGATGGGTAATGGAATGACAGTGTGGAAATAGAAACAACACAAGTTTTATGCATTGACATTATGGTAATCAGAACACTAGCTCTGTAAGAATGCAAGAAAACAAAAGCTGGTAACAGGGATCTTTAATAATCTGTCATGTCAAATGCAGTAGCATACAAATTCAGAAAAGTAAATGTTGTTTATTTCATGCTATAAATTGTCTAGACTCAAGAAAGAAAAAAATATTTGGTTCTTTATTGATCAAACTCAGCTATACAATACTTGGCAGGAAAGAATAATTAAAGTCAGGTAAACGGAAAGGTGTAAAAATGCACCAACATTTCATCAAAGATTGTGCCAGACCAATCTGATAGCTTTCTACTAAATGTTAACTGATTTTCTAGATGAGAACATGCTTAAGATTATTCTGTCTAGATTTTTGAAAGGTATTTTATATTGTAGGATGTTATCAATGGACGCGAGAATGATCAATAGTACAGGAAGTACAGAGAGCAGACAACTCCATGAAGGAGAGAAAACAAAGGGTAGTTATAAAGAAGCAGGTCGGTGAAGGTATAGCATGGCAACAAGAATCAATCTTTTGACCAGACTTGTTTAATATTTTCATTAAAGATCTTGGCATAAAAGTAGGAGCATGCTGCTGAAATTCAATCATGACAAACATTGGTATGTATCACCAATACAGAGAAGGAGCCGAATATAAAACAGAGAGATGCATGACCTCAAGAATTCAAGGAATATAAATGCACTCATATTCTACTGTGCTAAATTCAAAGTCATATTTTGGAACAAGCAGAAACTTATACACTAGAAGCTCATTGTTTGAAGAAGCGGAGAAGCTCAGGGATGTAAGCTGGCCACAGAATAACCAAGTTGGAAAGGGGTACAGTTGTCAAAAAAAGTAAACATTAAATGGGATACAGCAAGGAAATGTAAGTGCCATTGGGCAAGGCCAGATGGGACTTCACATGGCACTCCGAATGCCATCTTGCTATGAAAGGTAAAAAAAGCTGATCTAAAGCTAAAACTGGGACAGTGTTACAAAGATGTTCAGAAGACTGAAGAACACGTTCCAAGTAGACCGTATTTACCTCTGCCTGGCAAAATGAAGGTGGAAAAGATACATGATTGCTGTGTCAAAATATTATGGGTGATAGAAGTCAGGTTGAAAATGAACAAGAATTTGAGATAAAGGATCACTTTCACAGAATAAACAAGCATAATTACCTCTGACTATATTTAAATTGGAAATTAGAAATATTTTAAAACTGTCACTTATTAACAGAGTAGCCCTCCAAGCAGTAAGAACAGAAAACACAGTAACCTTTCCAACTGATAAAATGTCTGTACTTCTGGATATGTTCTGACTTCTAGCCACACAAATCTTCAATCTCCTTTCAGATGATGGTCAGCTCAGAGGTATGCTTGAAGGATGATGATTCTTTCACAACCAGAAGCTTAGGACCACGAGCATCCACCATTGTCTCAGTATTTTTCATGATGAGTGGGGAGGGGAAATAGGAAAATTGACATTTGGATGTGACCTGAAAATGGCTCAACCCATACCATGAAAAATAGAGGAGATGTACATGGCTATGCTTATAATTCAGAGTGTTCGGAACTTTTACAGTATCATCAGACATTATTTTAGTTCCCATTTTGCATTTAAAAGTGCAAAAGCCCCCAAAGGAGAAAAAAAGTATATTTCTAATACTCTGGAGGAACAGTGACAGTTTTCGTTTGAACAATGAATAGCTACTTGTCAGAGAAGCATTCATAACATTTAACAGTTTTTACTAATGTCTCATTTTATTGAGTCCCTTGAGGGCAGGAAATTCAGTGATAAAGTTGTAAAAAAATCATCTCAACCTCCTTTATCCTCTCTCTCCTTCTTTCTTTGAAAGCTATATAGTATGCAGCTTGCATTGGCCAATCAATAAGTTACTTTTGCCAAGATTTGTGGAAGACACATTGCAAACATTATACAGCATGTCCTTCATTTTAAATTGTTTACATTGTTTTTCAAATAACATTTGCAGAAATAAAAAGGAAGGAAGATCCTATGACTAGAACGATGCAAAAAGTAATTTATAACAGATCCACCTAAAATTTCTAACAATAAGACCAGACAAAATCAATACTCACTTCACAATTCACCACTTACAAAGCATACTATGCTAAGAACCTCAATGTTTTTTAGGTGAAGACTTTAATCTGCAGGTTGCGAATAATTGCTTTGGGTTTGGGGCTGGGGTGAGAAGCTGCGTGGTTGGCCACTGGGTCTTATTATCTACTTTGTTTTTGCTATTGCCATAAATATTTTTTAAGTAATCATCACCACCATCTGCTACTTACCACTGTGTTCTTTTCACAGTGTCAATACTATAAACACAGTCTGCTTCCTCATTTGATGCAGTGCAGAACAGAATTAAGCAGAAAATAGTCATGCCATAAATAGGCCCAACTATTTAAAAGAAAGCAACTCCTTCAGTAAAATGATCTTCCGAATAGATCACTTCAGTTTCCACTGAGTCATAAAGAGCTATTCTGCCACGCACCTCCAGTTAACAAAACAGAACTATAGATTTTACTTCTTTTGAGACCAGACCATTTGACAAATTTATCTGTCCATCTATAAATGAGTTACTGCTCAACATGTCAATTAGTTTTAGTTATAGTTATTAATCTCATACAAAGACTATTTTGATTTTCTCAAAAATTTTAACTCTTTCTGTTTTTTGACTATTTCATTGGCAACATATTCTTAGCTAAGATAGAGTAACCCTCAATGTAATTACTAAAACTTATTTCTGTACTAAATACTCTAGTCATGCTTTATATTAGAGAGAGATTTAACTCAATCTTCAGTCTAGACAGTAAAGGCAAACTTTCAAAAAACTCTGTTTTATACTGAGTAGTTCAAAATAATCCACCTTATCTGCAGAAATTAGGGTCAAATGAGTACCAACGTACTCATAGCAAGCTGAGCTATGTGAGCTGGCACTGTGATTCACAACATGGGGGCACCATACCTGTAATGCAGATGTATAATTTTTTCTGGAGACAAGGTGAGGTCTTTGTGGTTTTGTTCTGCTCTTTTTTTTTTTTTTTTCCTCCCCTAGGAATGGTGAATTATATGGCAATATAAACTCTGCTTCAGTTTTGGTCCAGATAAAACACCTGACTCACCAAGTCCTGCATTTTAACACAAGTTCTTCATATCCATGGTGATGTGCTGCAATACACAGCCTGGCACATTCCCAGTTGAATGTCACCACTTCAGAGAAGATAACCAGAAATTAGATTTTTTTTTCAATATTTCATAGCAGAAATCTTGTTATTTCTGTGTTGGTTTTTTGGTTTGTTTGTTTGCTTTCCCCCTTCTGGTGGGTGGCGTGATAAGTTCAGTTTTGCTCAATGTTTCCATAATGCTTCCCCTATTTACCTATCACTTTTTTCCATCTAAATAGTATTGCTAGATTATAAATATGAAATCATCTTCTTTAGCACATCAGTAAGAACTTCCATCAATAAATCATAGAAAATAAGCCAAAAGTCTGTCTCTAAAACTACAAAGAATGAGAGTTGACACTCAGTCTACAGAAGCAGACTGGTACAGAACAGAGAACAGACTGATGCAGAAAAACATGTAGACATTCAGGATGCCCCAATAATGCTCTGATGGGATTAATAAATTGGCTGGGGAAAAAAAAGAGAAACAGAGCTATGCTTTGTTTTATTTAGCCATAGCTTTTCACAAAATCTTTTTATCTCTTGCAGTATTATGTTTATGAGTCTAAATAACCTATCAGTTTTGAATATAGAATTTAGAATATGGAATATCTTCCCCTTTCGTCCTCTACTCCTACTTTTCTTCCCTCAGTGTCTGTTATTCATGATCTTTCTTTGTAAGTGCACTATATATATGATAAATTGGAAGTCCTACTTCTAAATAAAGAAACTGGAGGAAAAACCCTTTTTATACGAATTCTTCTCTAGATTAAGCTCTTCTCTTTTCTCATTGCCTGGTTGAAGGCGTCTCTTTTATCTGCAGTTATTAGGGTCTTTGTATGTGCCTTTAAAAAGCTGTGTGCAATACTCTCATTAACAGTACTACTGTTAATGCCATGCTTTACATAGCATGAAAAATATAATTAGTGTAAGTACAATTTCAAAACAAACACTTTGCCAGCACTACTTGCCCTGTGTACTAGCTACCTGACATTACAGCATACATACATCTCTTGAATTTTTAAGTTTTGTTTTCCAGGTTGAACAGAGATCACACAAAAGACAAACAAGATTAATGATTTGGTCTTCTGCTCTAAATAGGAACAAGCCTCAAGGTTTTTTTTTTTTTTAATAAGAGTTTTAATTTTTCTGAGTATAAGGCCTACAAAGGGGAGAAATGTTGTACCAGACTGTGCATGTCTGAGAAGGCAAAGGTTTAAAGTGGTCCTTAGCAAGCACTGATGTCCACTCTCCTCTCTTCAGCCTCATTGCTGCACCAAAGCAGGAAGTTTTCAGTAGGCACACAGAAATACTTCCTACTGCAGAATCAGATTCGTATGCTCTTCCTGGATTTCTCACCTTTTCACTTTGAGTATAAGAAATTCTAGACCCTTCAACATGCACATACAAGCCCTGGTATGTACTCCATATATTACACTGTACAATTCTATTTATGTATCAACTTTCTCATTTCTTTGTCTTGTATTTTCTCTCCTTTAATATTCAGTAGAGAGCTTCCAACATGAGAAAAGGCCTTAAGAGATTCAACACAAAGGTACAAGGGCTGATCTAAAAGTAATGCCTCTTGTTTTATTATGTTGGCTCATGACGTCAGAGGGGGATGTTGGTAGTATGACAGTTGAGGTTAAACCTTTCCACCAACATTCTGTTACATTTTGTTGGAAAAAATGGCACCCATTGGTATTCATTGATGCTTGCTGAGTGTTTATGGAGACAATACAGTGGATGTGAGCACTGTGAGGTTGTGGGTGGTGTGTTTCAGCAGTGGCAACAGCAACACGAAAGATAAGCCACGTTCTGAACAGCAATGCAGATTTCTATGAGTATGGCATGCAGGCTCTTACTCTTCACTTGTGAAAATGCATAGTCAATAGTGGTGACTATGTTGTGACAGTTGGACTTTATGGTCTTAGAGGTCTTTCCAACCTACATGAATTTATGATTCTATTAATCTATGAAAACTCTTATCTATGGTTTTGTTTCCCAGGCTCAGAACAATTGAGAGATATCATTAAACATAATACTTTGTAATAATTATGAGTTATTTATTATTTATATTAACATGCCTCTTGGAATACGCATTAGAATTTTGTATTTTAATCAGAGAAAATTAGAACTAGTACTAAGAAAGTCTTCTTACTGAAAACCCCATTCATAGCTAATCATCTTGTAGAACACTTAATGAGTCATTATTTGTTAAGATGGTGAGTACAGTGAAGGCAGATGGCATGGTAATTTTATTGATTCTGTGATTCTACTGTAGCTTGCTGATTAAGTAGGATTGAATGCCACAGTTAGTGTAGACAGAAATTCTGTTTTGATTCACAGATATCAGAGAACAATTTTCAGAAAGAACTCTTGGAGAGGCCTAGTGAACATGAAAACTTGCTATCATCATTTCTATTTATAGCAATAGAATCATTAAGGTTGGAAAAGACCTCTACGATCATCTAGTCCAACCATCAACCCATCACCACCATGCCCACTAAACCATGTCCCTCAGTGCCACATCTACCCTTTCTTGGAAACCTCCAGGGACAGTGACTCCACCACCTCCCTGGGGGGCCTGTTCCAATGAATTACCACTCTTTCTGAGATTTTTTTTTCCTTATATCTAATCTGAATGTCCCCTATGCAACTTAAGACCATTACCTGGAGTCTTCTAGGATGCACATTCCACAACCTACACTGCAAAATTATTTACACCAAAGTTGCTCTATTAGTAACTACATTTTATTTACTTCTTGATTTTAATTTTCAGGTGTCATTTTAATGTCTAAATATAGATGTATCTCATTTAATTGTAGTCATTTAGATGTCCTTTATGGTTTAATAGAGAGACATTCATAAACATACACCTCCAGAGACCATTCAGTTCACTATGTCAATAGAAAAACACCTTTGCTGGGTGCTTTACCACTTCTATCTGCTAGGGAAGTTTTGCTGTGTGAAAGTAATGTATCAACATGTAAATAATTCACAAATTACATCCCTTGATTCTGTATTGTTTTGAAATGCTCTAGTTTTCTTGTTTCTCCTTGTGCTTTAGAGCATTTACTGACCTTCTCCAAGAATGACGCAAACATCTATCATAGAGTTTTATAAACTTCTTGTACAAAACCATTACACCTCAAAGTGTGGGATTTAGCTGGCTTTAATAATAATGATGACATGATCACAGTTCTTTTAGCAGAATTTATCACACTACCAGGCTATTCTTTCTGCATTGTCCAATATATCACCAGAGCTGTATTAAGACCTTGAAGGAGTTATTCTTGGTCTTTCCTCTGCTGGTAATTCATTGGCACCTTTTTCTACATTAAGTAATTTATATATTATTCTCCTGTTCCTCCTATATTTTTGCCTAGTCTGTTTTGTTCAATACACTTTGAGATGCATAATTTAGTTCTTTCTACAGATCTGAGTGCAGCTGCTCTCATTATTACTTCTCTTGACATTAAGTAGTGTCTAAGCTATTTAAAGCATGGGGTCAGACACTAAAGTAAGAACAGATGATCTCTACCATCTAGCATATCACAAACCCTGAAAGACGTGCATGCGATATTGCAATCTTCCCACAAACAGTTGCTTTTTCTGATATGCACATTACATATGCATATGTAATAACATACACATGGATTATATAAAGAACTCATATTTTCATGAACCTCTGAATTTTGATCTGATCGCTCAGGTACAATGTAACTAATGAGACAACTGAAGATTGAGAAAGCAACATGTTCTATCAGTCAAGCCACTATTTTGTCACCACACTTAACAGCCATTAATGTTTTCAACTGATCATTCCAACTTACAGTTTGGTTCTAGTTTCTACTTTAATCCAAGCAAAATTTCATTTAAAACCGGTTCTTAGTCTGGATAAATATAATTAAATTATTGAGGTCCTATTCAAAATGTACACCTAACAGAATATATAAGACCTCTTGCACCACACCTAACCTCATACAATGGCAACATTTATTCACTTTCTAGGTTTTCAGGCTGTTTAACTGCACAAATTGTTTCATCAAAAAAGCCCCTCTTTAAAATGTGACTTACAATGAATACTGCTTTTTATCAGTAGTTGATTTTTATCAATATTTCATCTGAATCTACAAGGCCAATCTTTATAAGACCTACCTTGAACCAAATATTGTTAAGTATTTTAATTGCATCAACCTAGTTGTGGTTTTATACTCATAGCATTAGCCCTTAGAACTAAACAATGTTGTCATAAGTCTCTTTCCATAAAGTTCTGAATATTTTGTGCAGGATGCAGAGAACACTCAGAACTCCAATGGGACATATGGTCTCTCCTAGAGAAGTTTTTGCCATGCATAGCCTTTGGCCAAAGCCCACCATCTGTAGATTCAAGTTTTCTTCCAGCTGCTGAGAAAGGTGAAGCACAGAACATATGCCGCAGAAACAGTAACCTTTACATTGGAATTATTGGTTTTTTGGTTTTTTTAATATTAAATGAGACATTTTTCAGCAAAATATTTACTAATGTAAACCTTGGAAATGAGTAAAAATCACTGTTGAGAAAATTAGGACTTAAAAAATGTATGAGTACAACCCTAATATCTCCAATACAGCATAGCTTAATTATTTGTGGAAAACATTAACATTCTTGATTTTGAAGAAAATGTGATGTACAACAATTCAGGCATTTCCTCCTTATATTTCAGACATATACATACAAGAAATGAAACCCACGGTCTCCAATTGTGAACTGAGAATCAGTATCATTGACACATCATTTAAACAAGTATGTTTGACATTGTCCATTTTATCCTAGAATGATCCCAATGAGCTTGAAAATGATTATATGCAAGCAATAGAGAATTCCAAAATTACTTGGCAAGACATAATTACTCAACACATTATTTTTATCCACCTAAATATCATTGTTTTAACCTAGCTTAGGTCATAAGGGAAACCAACTGCATAGCAAACATATGTCTGCTGTACAAAACTTCCAGATCATTTCAAATAACCTGGCACTGTTCACAGCATCTGCTCCCTGAAAGCCCAGGAAAGAAGCAGCAGGTAGTGCTGCAGGACAGGAATGAAGTGGATTAGTGGAGCTACAGGTATGCCAACAAACTTGCATAATAGCTTCTGCCTAGACTCTGCATGGTTACACACAGTGAAAAAAGTCCATGAGTACCAAAATGCATTACACTTAGGAAAAATGATTATAGTAGTATAATCTTATATAATCTAATAGTTGAATCAGTATGGTTGCACACCTCAAGCATTCCTATTTGCTTTTGACCCTGAATGAAGTGGAAGTTGCAGAGGGAATTCAATATGTCAGATATATCTAAATAATAAAGCTTCATAAAAAGCGATGAAGGAATAGGATTTAAAATATATCCTGCAAAGCTGATCGAAGGCAAAATAATAAAATAGAGGAAACCATAATGCATGTTAAAGAGAGGTACGTTCTTTCATGTGTTGAGAAACTTTGAAAATGATACATCTGTTGCAATGTTGAACTCAACTAAGGTTTTGAAAAGCCTATTCCTTCTCTGTCTCATATGCAGCAAAGAACAATTATTTTTAAAAGCTTTAAATAGTAAATAGAAACTGATTATGAAGTAACTATTTAAGCACATTTTACTGCAGAAGAGCACATAGACAAATGCAAAACAAACAACAACAAAAAAACATTTTAAGCTCCAGTTGAACAATCTGTTTTAATTTCCTTTCATAATGTTTTCCCTTGTTGTAAGACTATAAACACCTTTGTTTCATTTTCATTTCCTCAAAACATGAATGGGGAATACTTTAAACATCTTTCCTCCTTCACTGCTGTTTTCAGAGCACTTACACTTGTGTACTTCTTCCAGGCAATGCATTTGACAAAGTATCAGTACCAATTTTATTTTCCTAGCACGTCCAGAGATTCCAAGCCATAAACAGCATTTTAAGAACAAAATACTCATTTAAGAGCTCAGGAAAACAAACAAACAAATACAACCAAACAAATAAATAACAGCCATAAGGCCCAAAGGAGAAGAAAGAACACTCAGCTGAGCTTATTTCCAACAAAAGTCAACTCAGTTTGCCCTCATCATCATTACTCAATACTTTTTAATCTCTTAAATGGATTTTGAAGGTTAAGATGATATCTTTTTGGCTCTTGATAAATAAAAGGTAGCCTTGAGGCACATTTTCTGGCTTGTAGGCATATTTTGGGTCCATACCATGCAGCTTACTATTCATTCCAAAGGTGTTCATTTTGGCAAACACTCCAATGAATTCTTAAATAGTAAACTGCTCATCTAGGTAGTGTCAGACTATTGTCTAAACTTTATTATAATTTCCATGTTGTATCACACCATTATAGACAATATTTAAAGGATCTAATAATTGCACTTATGTACCTCCTGCTTAAGAGGTATTGTATAACAGCTGTAATGGTTTTATACAACAATCTAGCATATATTGGAAAAGATGGATTACCACAAAATGTACCTCCAGGTAATGCAAATGCTGCTTTAAAATGAACCAGGATCATTTCCAACGTGAACACTTTCCTAATAAAGCAGACATATTCACTCACAAAATCCTAGTTTTCAACTAAGTGACAGGCATTCTGGTAAATGTTAATATTTTAATTGAATCCTGAACAACGTAGCATTGGTATTCATTTCTCTTGGTGCAAAGGAACTTTGTGCACTAAACATTAAGTGAGAATACTCACTGGTATTCCCCTTTACAGCATCATTTATAGGAACTGAACAAAAAATGTATAATTGACCACAAATGAAAATGTTCTGTCCTGCAAAAAAATGGTAAGCACACATATTTTTTCAGAAAGTGTTGAAGTACGCCATTGCACACCAGTGTAGATTGACCACTGGGCATTTTATATGCAACATCACATCAAATTCCAGATGAGAACTCCTCATTAAACATTGGCCTGAGCTAAAATCCTTGACCGAGTAGCTCCTTGAATTCATACGCTGTGCCATTATTTTGCATGTGTCCAAGCAGACCACGTTGCATGAGGGCAGACGTAACGGTCACCAACAGAAACCTTACCTGACTGACCCGGGGGTGGGACTCCTGATGATCCTCTTGGCAGACATAAAAATACTGTGAGGACGGCTGCTTTGTTTCCTGAGCATGGCTCAATGGCAATTGGTTTAGGAGCACCCTGGGAAAAAAAAGGAACTTATGTAATGAGCTAATAGAGATTTCTGTTATATTTTTATTTGTACTTCTTTATTTTAAGGTTCACTGTAACAGTATGAAGATATTTTTCCCAATTAGCTCTTTGCATTTAGGCAGATTGTCCTACTCATTTTAATTGACTTAAAAATGGGCTTTAACAGCCCACACTGCAAATCTAATCAAACAGAAAAAATGAAATGATCATAAGGACAACAAAATTATTCTTTTCATTTTATAGCTCACTAAATCTAGCAATTTCAACTTCTTATGCTTAGAAAATGGCAAAACATTGTTGGTATTTACAATGGTATCTGAGACTACTAGAATTTCCCATATTCTAAGACTGAGAAGTACCTGTCTGAAAGAATTGTGCTTCAATAGCCAGCTATTAGCTCCCTCTCCTAATGTTAAAACCATGAAAGAAGAGTAAATATATCGAGAGAGATATATAAAGATCCCTTCTAAGTTTCCCAGACCAGTAGGTCTGCCTTCTCTGTGTCTGTCCTGGTAAACTAATCATTTCTTTGAAGCAGGTCCTTCCTCTTTTTTTTTTTTTTTTTTTTTTTTTTTTTTTTACATACATAGAAAACAAGTGCAGTGTTACTTACTTAAATAAACTCAGAAACTCCCTTCAAATGTTGTTTGTTCAATTATTACTTTATTTTGTGTCACACAAAACCAGGATAACAGTGCTTTTGGTATCTGCTGCTACTAAGCATTTCTCTCTTGCTAACTACATATATCTTTCAATTTGAAGACAGCTTTTGACTAAATGGTTACTGCCATATTGTTCTCAAGTTACCAAGATTGAGGACACTAGGAGCTGGAAGGAAGCAGAGCAGCCTATAATGCAACAGAATAGTAAGTTTCTAATATGACAATTTACAATGTTTCCATATTTACATGTTTCTGTATTTTGTGCTTGCTAAGAGATAGGCATTTCACTTTTGAGAGCTTAAATGTTGAGTCAACCACTAAAGATACTTCTGAAAACATTAGGTCAAAATCAGCATAAGCGTTTGTTTCTCTTCTTGTTTGTAAATTTTTAGAATGCCTGTCATGTTCCAAGGCAAAATACCAGTTTGATGTTTTCATTCAAAATTCAAAGCCGTAAAACCTTCCATTTACATGTGGAATGCAATGTATATATAAATGTCAACTGATTCAAATATCCTAAGAAGAAAGAGAGTTTAGCCAAGTTAAATACACTGTGAAGAACTAGATATAAAGAAAACAAAGGTACTTCCATCATATGAAGCAATTATTTTCCATTTTTCTATCTCCAAGTAGCCAACATTTATTACTGCTCAGTGGAGATAAGGAAATAGAGAATACTGCAAAAAATTGAGCAATAGATAAATATACTTAATTTTACTACTTGGTCATATTGAAAGGCATTTCTGTAGGTTCATTTGAGGTGATAGCATTAAAACAACATGGGTGAGAAGTGTCATCTAATTTATAATTGCCAACACATAGTAAATGACAACCTACAGTCATTTACCAAATGATGACACAGGAAAAATAAAATGCCAGAAGTTTCAGCTAACAACAATCACTTTAAAAAAACAGCATAAGAAACGTTGATTAAACTGAGTGGACTGGATCTGTAGCATTTAATATAATTTTCTGTTACTCAGTGGCCTAATGTTGGCCAAAACAATAGAAGAAGAGAACAGATTCTGAGGTTGTGTAAGCTAGTGTATATCTGTTGACTTCCATTGATCTATGATCAGAAAAACATCTAGACAAGTACTGCTGGATGACATGATTCTATATCGAAAGCAATGCATAAAATGGGTGAAAAGAATCATGCTAATATTATCAGCATTGTTTGCATACGCAAAAGCAGTATCAGTGTATTACTGGAAAATAAATGTCATGGAAAAGTTTTCTTCTCGAGGTTGCTGAATGGCAACGTAAAGAAAAGAAATATAAAAATAACACTAATTTCTTCTGATTAAGCATTTAATATAGAAAACTGTCTTGATACGATCATTCAGATTAGCAACTACTCTGTGCCCTGGGCTGTTAAAATCTAATCAGACAAGCATGGGCATAGAATAATATAATATAACATACCAGCACTGACAGCAGCCTGACCTGATGTAAACCTCTCCACTATCTTCTCCCACTATTACATGCTTTCATTCACTTCCACCTGTTGCACTTTCAATTGCCAAAATATAAGGCTTCTCAACTGTCACACACTCCTGTCACACCTCCCCTGGGACCTAAATACATGCCCCTAACTTCAGCACTTCCTTCCAGATCCCTGTTCCCAGCCATCGAGACGGGGATGCAGCTATCTGCCAGCGAAGCTCAGCTTGCTGTGGCCCCCTGCTTCCTCCTTCATCTTGTAATGGCCCTCCATCCTTGGAGAGCATTTGCTATTAAAATAATTAGTATTACTAGTGCAAATAATGGCACATTTATGTCATCTCTCCTGATTTGTCACAAAGTCAAAGAAAATAACACGATTCCTTTCTATTTATGCCTGTCAGTGTTCAAGAGGCATTTGGATAATGCCCTCATTAATGTGCTTTAACTTTTGGGTCTCCCTGAAGGGCTCAGGCAGTTGGACTAGATATCTTTGAAGGTCTCTTCCAACTGAATTATTCTATTCTATTCTATTTAAAAAGGCATACAACATGAAATCTTCATTTAAAATTGTGTTTTGTAACACAAGAACACAGTATATGTAGACACACCACTGAAAGGAACAAAACTACCATTATATCTTTTTAGTTGATGAAGAATTGCTTGATTATAAATCAAAATGATGACATTTTTCTATTGCTGTGTAATATTAAACCTTTCATTAACGGGTCCTTTTCTGTTTGAAGTTTGTACTAATACTTTTCAAAACACAATTGGAGGAAATTTTCAGATAAATATTTTTCAGAGGACCTCGTTCAAAAATCAAATACATTAGGAATTTTTCATTTGTGCTTAAAAACGAGGACTCTTTACAGAACGTTATGACTGAAAAAGCGGATGTATTATCTTAGCTCACATCATTTGGATTTGCTAGCAAAGAGCCACAGAAGCATAGAGCAAATGATAATAATTTAGATACCCCAAGGTTTGTCAGTTGTTCAAAGATAAATACATAACCATGAATCAAACTGATTTCCCAGTGACATAACATGTTCCCTGAAATGTGCCATTTATCATGCATTTTCCACCTTTTTTTTGGGAGAGATAAGGCGCATGTTTGTTTGCCCAAAGCACTTAGCTACCATGATTTACTTATGAGAATTATCTTTTATTTTTTCCCCTACACAGAAAGAAGTGACTTATATTTCTGCCAAAAAGCACAAATGACAATCGCAGAGTTAATAAAAATTATCAGTGGAATGCAGAATAAACAAACGTTCCTCTTATTAAACAACCCTTTGCTCTTATATCCTCTTTCTTACACACTGACAGAAAGATGTCAGTGTGTCAGGTAGGAAGGCGAAGAAAAACAGAAAGGGATAAAAGGGTGAAAGAGCATATATTGTTGTTATTATTGATAGTGACAAAAGAAGGCTGAGTCAGTGGATGTTGAAAGAAGAAAAAAGGGGAAATAGCATGGAATAAAACAGAGTAAATAATAAATTCAAATGATTGAGTCGCATAAACCAAGTATCAAAAGTCTTCCTGGGGTCCTACATTTTTATCAGAGAAAAGGTTCTCCATTCTTCAGAATTGTTTCAGAAAATCCAGCTAACATCTAGCTGCCTGAGCATGTGTGGAATTAATGAGCTTTGGGAAGATTCTTTGCTCACCTGATCTGTTCCTATAAGAAATAAATTTTGACTGGATTTTTTTTTCTCAGTACAAAGGGCACATAACAGTACCGCTGTTACTGACAGAAAAACAGCTATGCCCGTATTAAAAATATTCATTTCTAGTAAGTTAGCAGATCTGCCACGTACTGACAAGAAGGAAACACAACAAGGTTATTTCTAAGTATTTAAAAACCTAGCAAACTTTGCATTCTTGCTTAGGAATAACACAAATGAGCAGTTTTAAGCATGCAGACCAAGAAAAAGCTGGCAAACGCATTCTGCCCTTCTAAGTTGGCAGGATGTACAACAGAATGCAGCAAGAAGAGGTGAGAGGAGCAGGAGAAGACAACGATGACTAAAAGGATGTTCATGGATTCACCATAAAGGTTTAGAACCTCTTTGGATGAAATGCACCAACATTACAGCATTGATTCTCATCTGTTTTTCAATTAAAACACTACTTTAACTATAAAAAGTGTAAAGGGTTTTAGTTCTGTAAGTATTCCAAGAACTTGTTTCTTACATAAATGCTATAAAACTAGTTTTTCAGTATAAAGTAATATATTTTTTTCTGTTCAGCATTCTAAGTTAGGTGCATCCAATTTTTAAAAGTGCATTATTATACCGTAAGACAAATAGATCACGTAAGACTAAATGGCTCCAACCTCATGCCAAAAAAGCAATTAGAAAATTGAATCAAGGAATTAAGGATTAATGTGAGCATCTTACACCTGTCAGCGGTAATAAGTATTTTGACAAGAACAGAATAAAGTTTGACAATGTGCACAAATACAGATCTGATATATAAATCAAGTATTAAAATGCAAACAGCTATGCATTAATCATTTTAATGTTTCCTAACTAAAATGGTTTTAGTACTACTTACGAGAATTCACTATAAAACTTCATCTCTTCTTCTTAACAAAGAGCTTCACTTATTCTTTTTGTTTCAGTAATAAATGATGCTGATTTAAACTTAGATTTTAATCATATTATTAAAACAGAATTAATCAGGTGAATTTCACATAAACTAAACTTCATGGCTTGGCAAAAAAGCAATCAAATCTGTTATTAAAAGATTAATACTAGACTTGGAATGTAAAAAAGAGCTCTTTTCTGGACTTCGATGTGCAAAATTTCAGAGGAGAGAAAACAGGAAAAAAAGGACTATCTTCTGAAGAGGTAAGAAGTGTAGAAAAGAATGGAAGGTATGATTTATGCTCTTATAAGCATGCACATCTTCTTTTTCTTTTATCTTCAGGTTCTTTTCCTGAATCCTTTGGTTATTTTCTGAGTTTCTTGACTGATTTCTGAAGTCTCAGATTCAGAAAAGAACTGCAGTACATAAGTTGACCAAATTTAGATACCTACATGCAAAATCAAGAGTCTTAAAACTCTGTAAATTCTTAGTTTCAATATTAAAACTTTCCCAATAGCTCTACTCTACCTGCCCAGGCACAACCTCATCACTCCTATACCTACTTAAGACACACTGGCATTCCTGCAGCTCTCCTAGCTGTGGAGCTCAAGCTGGGTAGCTGTTTAGCAAAACATGTTCACCAAATGAGGCTTTACATCATAGTTCTGGCCACTTCATTTTAAAACACAGTTGAAGGCAGAAGTAGCTCTGTTTTTCATGGAAGGAGGATTCCTTCTGGTTTTCCTACTCTGTTTTTAGTAAGTGCTTTCTTGAAGTAAAGTATTCTGGCCTATACTTAAAGACAGAGAGTAAAGTGCTATGATTGCTCTGACCATTTTCAGTGGAGTAAAGGCAGACTTTTCAACAGTGCGGAAGAGGAAAAGAAAATTCATCCTCTCAAATTCACAGGATTGCACTGATGTCATTTGCTTAGAGCATCTTTCTGAAGGAATTCCAAATGTGCCTTGGAAGGGAACTTAAAGACCACCTAGATCTAACTCCCCTGCCATTGGCACAAACATCTTCCATTAGACCACTTTGCCAAAAACCTCCTGTTCAACCTGGCCTTGCACACCTCCAGAGACGGGGCATCCACAGCTTTTCTGGGCAGCCTGTGCCAGTGCCACAGCAACCTTTGAATAAAGAAATTCTTACTAATATCTAATCTAAATCTACCCTCTTTTTGTTTAAAACTGCTACTCCTTGTCCTATCACTATACTTAATGAGCCTTAATGACACTGCAACAGGAAAAAAAGAAGAAAAAAAAAGCTTTCACCGAACATCATTTATGTACCAGCAGAAATACATTTTAGGAAATACTGCAACAGAATAAATCAGCAAGGATGGAGTTATGGAAATCTTTTTGTGGCTGGCAGAGGAAGCACCAGTTCTTCATATGACCCTGGGGTTTTACTGAAATTATAAATATTCACTAAAGATTTTCACTTAATCCATGCCATAGAGTTCCTCTCACAATTAGTGAGTGGAAAGCTTTACCTCAACTTAACCTGCAAAAATGGCCCAGAGCCTGAAAGTCATTGAGGCTTTGCACTTTTACACTGCAGCTTCTTTTGCCTGAGGATCTCTAACTGATTTATAACTTCAATTAATGAGGTCTCACTAGCCCAGGTGAGGTACATATCCACTTTACTCACAGCAGTAAAAGCTGGAGAGCATGGTTTGGACTATCTTAAAATTCTTCCACCTATACAAAATGAGATTTGAGGCACCTGCCTTGCATCTGCAGTTGAGTCACCCAGCCAGTGTTGATTTCCTGGGAGTGGTCTACCAGCTCTACTCAACCTTCAGAATGGACCAATTTCCTCAAAAATTTCTACAGCAGCTAATGCAGCTAAGACCAACAGGCTGATAGATAGTATAATAGGACCTCAACAAAATTATACAGATATTTATTAAAGTTTTTTTTTTTTACAGTGAATTATCTTTCCAAACCAATTTTGCATCATTCTTTTAGAAGAATATAAATCTCAGTTAATTTCCTCATTTCAAAATAGCCATGGAACTCTCAGACATATTGGTACATTAATTTCCATAAGAAAAACAGTGGGAATTAAAAAGAACAAACACAGTATGATTCACCAAGCTGTGATTATGGCACCAGTGATCAAAATGCATTGTTATTCCTCAGTTTATTGTTTTACTTTTCTGTCACAACTATACCAATATGTAGCAATGGGCTGCATTCATTTTTGCAGTCTTTTCTGATTAGAATTTCGTTGTCACTTATCAAAGGTTATGTACAGATGTTGAATTTATGTACCAATTTGAAAGTGTTTATGCTCAGAAGAGCTGTATTTCTATTATATGAACTATATTTGCAAAACAGGTGTGTATTTATTTGCAACAAAGTTACTCTATCTCAGTTCACCTAATAAAAGACATCATTTCAAAAACTAATGCTGTGTCATAGCTTTTCATTAGCAAGGGAATTATGAATTGACATTCTGATCAAAGTTGAATTATTAAGACTAAGCTAAGAGGAACACCTGCAGATGCATTTATTTTCAATAGGGTTTCCAGAAAGAATTCCAAGGCAGGTTTCCTACTCAGCTGCCTAGAGCTGTAATTTTTTTGAATTTTGATGCTAGTGTGAACTATCCTGCAGTTTTCTTGACTTTCACAATGGCATGAATAGAACACAAGACACTGAGGTTAAATCAAAATATCAAATGGCTGTTCATTTTCTGTCTGTTCATGTATGCAGTGTTCTATCTTCATACTGTTAAATAAACTTGAGTTTATTTTACTGTTACATCTCGCCCACTGATAAGAGTAATTTCAGGTTAATTTGCAAAATATTGGACATAACTTCCAGCGGACAGTGTGGGAAGCAGTTGTACTGGATTACTGCCAGAGGAATCCTCAAGAGCCTCCAGAACATTCTACTATTAAGTTGTCTGAGTCTGATTAAAGCTTGGCAATGCTAATGTCCAGTCTATGAAAAGAAATTTATCTTGGCAGCAGCTAGCTAGATCCTGTTGGGAAAAGCAAGTGAGACCCTATGTCTGTGGTGTATGTGAAGCACTGAGCATCCTCAGATACTTTCCTGTAAATTCTTCCTGCTGCCGTTTCAAATTCTGTAAGTCAAAGTGGTGCTGTGCAGTGAAGTGATGCTAATGGGCATTTGTTTTCTGGATGGGTATATTTGTTGGATCTCCAAGGAGTAGAAACAAGAAGTGAAGAATTTCATTATTCCTTCACAATTCAACCTTGAAGGCTCACGTCTATGTAAACTCACATTTTCACTGGTGACAAATCACTGACAGCCCATCCCTGAATTTGGGCTGATAAATTAAAACTAGATCATCACTACCACATATCATAGTGGTTACTTTACCACTGATGGCTTGCAAGAAGGGGACATGGTCCCTCCAGAGCCACTACTGCCCTTTTAGGGTTGGAAAGATGAATTACGAGACGCAGTTTAAATTCTGCGTAGCTTTCAGGCTAACAAGGGTGGCTGTGGTGGTGGGTGCCAGAGGAATGCTGAGCTCAGGATAATCACAACACAGGCTGGTTTCCTTACAAGCAAAAGCAAAGTCAGCATTTCTAAAAGGTCCATGAGGTGGAAAAACTTGGGCTGTCCTTTGCTCAGAGTGGACCAGAAAAATTAAATCTGTCATTTCTGCAATGACTGTAGGATGGAATTGAAATGTTCTGAGAAGGTGGTACTTTTGATGATCACAGAGATCTCATTCCTGAAGCTGTGCAGCTTCATAGAATAAATAAAGATATGGTTTAATTATTATTTAGGAGATCTATGCCAGACTTGAGGGGTTAGAAAAGGCAAGTATAATTAAATTATATTTTGCATTTCTTGCAAAGAAAATATAGTACACCATATGTTATCCAAAAAATACTTTTAGTGAACTTTTCTTCAACAGTGTCTTCTAAGGTTCTTTTGTAACCTTCTGGCCACATGTAGGATGCCTAGCAAATGATAAAGTAAAACATTTATCCTTGGAATCATCGTAACAAAAAAAAGAACTAAATCAAGACACATTGTAAAAACTAGCTGTCAGCAGAAGGGATTAAAGTGCAAACTTGGCAATATTCGTAAAGCAAGTAAAAAATGCTAATAGCACCACAATAACAAATGACTTTCTATCATGACAACTTACACAGATCACAGCCTACCAAACATCAGTAGGCTCAAACTGAATGTCTGAAAGCATGACGTAGCTTTTATTTTGATTGCCCTTGCCATGGTCCAAGGACAGCTATAAAATGCATACACCATAGCCAAAAACATTCTGAAACAAATTACCCACCCTTTAAGATTTGTAAGTATATAAAAGTTTTCACGTTAGTGACCATGTGTGGTAGGATATCATGGATCAGATCATCGCTGCTCCAGCAGCAGGAAGAAGAAACAATCAGATTTTTCTACCCCAAGGAAAAGGCATATGATGGGAGCAAAAGGGAATGCAGTTTTGCTCTATTATATAGTAGCAGCAGCATGTGTTAAATTGCTGTTTTGGCAAAAGGTAGAAGGGGAGAGGACATCCTGGTGGGATCGTGATAGCACAGCCAGAACTTTTTAAAGCTTTTGCAAGATGTCTCTCTCACTTTCCTCTCTCGAGGACCTCCACCACGTACTCTGCCCTATTTACCAATTTGAAAGCATGATTAGGTACCATTTTGCAATTGAATCTTATGAATTAATTCAAATTTCAAATATCTATGAGATAATCTTCAGCTGTCTAAATCAGTACAACAGAAATAATAGCAGAACTATGCTGATTTACATCAACTACAAATCTGAAATGACATGATTTTCTTAACGGTTTCTTTGAAAAATGCTGCAAATTATCAGTTAATGTTACAAGATTGCTCCCCATCAAGGTTGTTAACATTTACAGCGGTCACAAACATATTAGAAATTTTGCTGAAAAAACACAAGAAAGAAAACTTTGCCTTAAAGAATCTAATCTGACAAATAATTAGGCGGATGAAAATTAGTGCTTCATGAAGCTGTTCCACTAAAACAAGCAGGATTACTCGCATGAATGAAACTGTTTATGCACATTACTCATGTTGGCTTAACGTGATAACACGGAATACTTTAAAAAAAGGCAGTTGTTTTTTTTTTAATAAGAAATATTCTTCCTTTAAAATATTACAAGACTTGCATAATTTTTAGTAAACAAGCAAAGATTTACTGCATAAAGAATTTGCTGAACTTGGATTTTGTGAATCTTGAATTATTTTCCTGACTTATGTTGAAAGTTTTTGTTTGTTTGCTTGTTTTGTTTTTTAAAAGAAAGCACCATATTTCAAGCATGCTTAGGCCCTTGAGCATGGCTAACTGAAAGTAAGTAGATGGATTATTTTTCCATAGTCCAGTTCTGCTTGTACTTCTGTTCTACTTGTGCTTCCTGTGATATAGCAGGGCACTTCTCTTTATTTTGTATTTTTATTAGTACACAGTCACCACCAACAAAAAACATTATTAATGTCAAATTCTATAGTTCCCACTCTTATTTCATGAAAGTATAGAAAAGCTTTCTATTCCGCTTCAGGAAATATTCTAGTCTTAAAGTTTATGTTGTAAAACCCCACAGAGTTCACACCAATGATGCTTGAAACATCTTTTTTCAAAACGCATATCTTTTTCACAGCAAATTGACTATATATTTTTAAGAGCTTTCTTGAAAATTCACAGATTTTTTGAACTTTTCGTTGGCGTTTGCTTCAAATCTTTGCATTCCATGAAGATTTGTACTGCATCTCATATGCTATTTTTTATTTCTAACCAAGTGATTTATTTTCACTCTTTTTTGTACAGAGGGTTTAACCTGCTGCCAAGAGTAAAACAGAGGAATGTGTGTCCTGCTCTTCAGTGCATTTCACTATTATTTCTAATTCCTCTCCCCTTCCCAACACCTTTCCAATTCTACAGTGTTCTTTCTTTGGAAATAAATGCCCCATATCAAATGTCACAATAAGCAGAAGAAACAGGATCTTATTTACTTAAGCAACGGCTGAGATTTGAGATCAGTCATCAAGTAGATGTTATTTCTGAAGTTGAAACTGTTCATGATGATTGTTGCTATAGAAACCAAGCTTTGTAAAATATTCCAAACACTTCTTTATTAGCTAGCACTGTAACTACAGTGCTCTGCATTACACCACATCCCACAGTAAGTTATCAACCACACGTTTTCTTTCTTGCTATTTGTTTTCAATAGCAACTACAAGTCAGGATTTCTATAGATCTTAAAAGATACTGTGTCACAATACCAGTCACCCATAAAATGACGCATGTCGTATTCATTCAATGCTAAACTCTAGCCTGTTTCATTTCCCCCCTCCTGTGGGCAGCCACTCAAAGCAGTGCTTCCCTGTTCAGCAACAGTGAAAAACAGGAACCCACTGCTTATTCCTGCGGTTAGATCAGCAGCAGTGGTTTCTAAATGCCAGCCCCAACCTCTTTAGCAATTAAACCATTCTTTGTTCTCAGTAGACTTCGTGAGGCACGCGCATCACTCACAAAGCATCTTTCAGCAGCCAGCCATATCAAACCAGCAGTTTCAGACTTGATTCATTATTTGTGAATCATTCTAGAAGAGTGAAAATGTGAATCCTGGTTCCAGTGTAGCCAGGAGGAGTCCAGCAGTGCAGGGTCCCTGACCGCGGCTCCAGTGATGCAGAGCTGGCCAGGGGTATCACTGCCAGATGACTTAGAAATGCCCCATAAGATCAATCTGCATAGAAACCATCTCTCTCTTGCTACAATTAAACTACTCACAGGCAGATAACAGGGCAAAATTCTATCTGAAGTTTAGCAGGTCAGATCTGGATTGCTGTTACACCATGTGGAAAGGAAAACTGTATTAAAGGCAACCCAAGCAAATTAGAAGAAATGTTATTACAGAATAAATGCATCATATGGATCTTTGGAAATTACTCCTCTGTCTTTTGGTCTCAGAGACATCTTTAGAAAAGACAAAATGCTATTAATATTTCAAACTACAGAGATTATCAAGAAAGGTACAACAGCAAATTCTGATTGTTGTAATTAAAATTCCAAAGCAGTTTTGATTCTGAAACTATTGTTATGTACTCAGTCTCCTTTAATCTTCCACAATGTGTTTCTGTTCAAACAGGACAATTTTGCTCAAGTCTTTCAGAAACATTTTGGCTATTTTTGATATGTGGGGTAATTAATATTTTTTCCTAACACCAGTTCTATTCCAGGCTTACAATTTAATTTAAAGCTTGGCCATGACTTGGGTAACATTGAGGATTCCTGCTTTTCATTGTTGCAAAACAAGACTATTTTAAAATGAGGACAACTAGATTTCCATAAAAATATATGTAAGTATGGAAATATACGTGCCACAGGTAATCTATTTTAACGCACAATACTGCTGCAGTGAGGTGAATCATGAGTTAAAGAGCACAACTAAGAAGCCAGTTAAAAAATTTCAGTTGTGATGTGCTGTCAGCACCTGTTTGATGAAGGTAACAATAAAAAATAACCCACACATCATTTTAACTGCGAGGAAGGTGTGGCAAAGTATGTTTTAGAAACCAATGACAAAGCAAGATCACTGCAAGCATGTTTCATGAAGACAGAGTTACTAGTTAGAAGTGATCGTGTGAGACTGAATGCAAAGAATGCAACTACTGGATGGCAAATGTCCTGACCAACATCCATTATGGAAAGTGCTGATGGCACATGCTGCAGTCACAGGTAGGTGGAAGGTTCAGTTGCCTATATGCTATACTGAAAACATCTTAACTGATTTTGTATATTTGTGATGTAGCTTGTGATTTCTTTGTGGAGAAAAAGCTATAGAATTTTTAGCTCCATAGGCCTAACATGGCCTAAGTCAGGCCCTCTAGAAATGAGCACTCAAAGGATTATAACACCTACCAACACATTTGACTGACTCTTTTTCCCAATTTAAATGAGCAAGTTGTCATTTAAAGCTACATTGACATAGGATGACCTTTAGTATGTGCCCAGACCAAGCCAAACCCATTCTTCTTCATGTGTACAAGTTCAGCTTTTCCAAAGGGTGTCTTGTTCGTTTGTTTCCCTTTCTATTCTTCTTACCATTTTCTTCACAGTGTTCCATGTGGACAGATCACACAATGTAAAATAAAATAGTTGTATTTATACATATACGCAGACATACTGTGCACACATGTACATGTCATTATTTCAATTATGCTATCAAATCTCCGAAATCTTATGTTGAAGCAAGAATGTAGGTACAATCAAAATTTTAAAGACCTTAAAAATGAAATCCTCTCGAAAATCTCCTCAGTTCCAGGCAAAGCAGTGTCTCATAATTCCCCAAATGTCTGCTGAAATGAGTTGCACTAAAAGGTTCTAGAGCCATCAATATCTTTAAGGATATCATAGATGTCTTTTAGTTCTCTTTGGTCATAAATTGGTCATAAATTGCCAGAATGGTTTCTACTCTCTCCAGATCCCTTGTCCCTGACTCTTCTGTTGTGACATTTCTGGATGACTGCCAGCTCTGACTGCTGTAAAGTCCTTGTTTTTTGCAAAATCACCTAGTGTTGGAATTTGCAATTCCAAACACTATCTTTTTTGGTCTGTTTATCAGCTAGCACTCTTTGCCCTTCACATTCCAATTGATTTTGTCCTTATTCAAACATCTATAAATTTACCATAAGTAATGTAACTGGAAATATAGATGAATAGTTTTCTTTATTTAAGAAAAAAATTACCTTTGAGTAACCGCCAGTGATGTGAAGTATCAGACCATATACTTAAAGACAAATTTAATTTGAGGATTAATATTTCACTCATTTAATCTTTGTATTGTTGAGTTTTATCTTTACATTTTCTCTATATATTTTAAACATTTTTTCTTAAGCCCACATTAAACACCTCTGTATATAGTTGTAATTTTCCTCCAGTTTCATCTGGTTTAGATCTTTAGAAAGTTTCCTAATTTTCAGTGAACTGCTGAGCAAGCTGACGATGTTAATTGGATATATCACTTTTCTTTTTCTTGTAAGAGTTTCTTATTAATGACTGCTCTTGTAGATGATAGAGATGTTAATCAATTTGCATCTGTCCTTTTAAAAGATTCAGTTAGGTCCCTAATTAACCGTCTGTAAACAAAGCGTCGTTCAGTAACATGGTTCAGGCACTTACTGTGAGCTAGCTAGTAAGGGCCTTCTGCTCCCACTCAGCCCTGCTGTAAATATTTGACTTCTCTCAGTATTCAGAAAGTAATTGGAAAAAGACAAGTGACTCACAATCCAGATTGTGTATCATTGGATTCTCTCTAATTAAGTCAATGACATTGCTATTATGAGAAAACATCAGAAATTGCAGGTGTCTGTTGCTCCCACGAAGTGTCTGGTTCCTTAGCAATATTATAGCTATGGAATACATGACTTAGTAAGTGAGGATAATGAAGATCATACATTCCTATGATGAAAGTAATAGGAAGTCTTTTTTTTTTTTT
>WBMW01001934.1:363123-400406 GCA_013396635.1 Penelope pileata
TTTAATAAAATTACTTACTCAGATAGAAACTTTTTTTTTTCTCAAAAGAAAGGAAAAATGGCATTTTTCCATGCAAGGCATTTGCAAAAATCTTGATTTTCCAGAACATCAATGGTTACCCATGAACAAGCTCTTTCATATTTTTTGGAGCTTCAAAACAATAAGTTTATCAGCTACTTTCCTTTAATATTGTTTACAAAACTGCTCTCTACCTAATTGCACACTGTAGCACTATACTCTGCAGTGACCACAGGAGATTCTGAACAGCTCCAAGGAGGGTAAGTAACTTCCCTAATAAACCTTGTCTCTCACTATCTCCTGGAGACCATGTCAATGCAATCAGGAGATTTTCATTATAACATGCACAGAAATACATATTTAAGGCACTAGATATTTACCTATATATCTCTTTCCCAGTATGCTATTATGGTCCACATATATTCCCAAAGACTTGATGCAGTTTCTATTTCTTTTCTTAGGGGTACTCAGACCCATGACAAAGATACAGACACTACATTGTTACCCATACTTAAGAGCAACTTCTAGCACAAAAGGAAACATTTTCTGCTCTTACAGGCAGATAATTTATTGATGCATGGCAGTAGGCATTACTCATTTATACTGCACAGAAGCAGAACAAGGGTTCCCTGTTTTGTTCAGTACCTTAAAGTAACTATTGAAAATTACAGGTATCACCTCCATTCCTCTTAATCCACAACAGCTTTGTGTGATGAACACAAATATTGGATCATCTGCACAAAAATAAGTATGTGGAATGGACTGCTTTTACGTAGCACGTCAGGTGAGCAGAAAACAGGACAGAATCCATGTGATTTGGCACACATTACTTTAGAGGCAGATATTCACATTTTGATTTAGAGATAATATTTCAGTGATGCTGTTTTATGCTTTCTACCAATATTTCAGCAAGGGATCATTGTGACTCTTATAGTTCAAGCACTTTATTTGGTCTTTAATTCCCTAATTGTTAAAACAGTTTTCTGGACAGCACTTGTACCTAATTAGATCCCTACTACATAGCCATTAGGACGTGAGAAGGATCATTAGGAGCTGAAAAGAAAATAAATAAAATGAACTTGTTAATCACTAAGGCTAAAAAAAGAAAAGCTACAAAGGAGGGTAAAAACAGAGCTGCAAATCACAAACCGACCCCTGCGGACTTTCATCCTCCTCATTTTGCAGCTCTACATTTCTGTGTCAGATCTTCAAAATCTTGTTTTGTTATAGCACATCCATTTCATATTGATTGCAACAGATTGTATAACATGAGATTTTCTCTTCATGATTTTCCAGATTCTTCAAAAGAAACATCAAATCATTTACAAACTTGTTACCACGATTTTTAGATATGCCTCTGTCTTTCCTTTCAATTACCATGTACATGGAATTGATTAAATTCATATTCTGCTACGTAAAGCCATTATACCGCCTGTTATACCATGTATAATCCATTGCACACCTCCATTCACCTGTTTCATACTTAAAAGAAAAAAACACTCTTTGGAGACCTAGTCTAACATTGTAAATATCTAACAAAATGGGAAGATGCTTTTCAGTTCTTCAGACCCAGAATTCATCTACGAGATACTATATATATGCTTGGTATTTTATTAGCATCAGTGCAAACTTTTGAGTGTGCTATCTTGTGATTCGAAGAACTAGAAAGTCTGGATAACCTAAACTGTAAGATTCACAGCTCCTCACAGAGATACAGAGCACCTGCCTCTGGACTTCAACCTAGATTGATGCAAATGAAGGAATTTTGCTTCATAATCTAAGAAAACAAGAACTTAACCCATACCATAGGTCTTAATTTCTATTTTTTTTCCTTCTGTGAAGCATGTGGCATATACATAACGTATGGCAACATGATCCGCAGAGCTTTTATTGATGTTTTGTGTGTTCTATACAACTCACATATTGCTCATTTATGAGTAATGCAGTCCTCCCCAAATCTTGCTCACAGACATATAAAAGATGAAAACATTCAATGAATACCACTTTAGGAAGGCCACATTATTCGTGAATGTCAGAGCTTATGCAAGTCAAGCTGAAGAAGGCATAACGCTGACATCACCAATTACACACTAAGTTCATTATGCATGTTAGAAAAAGAAGCAATTTAGAAAAGATTGTGTGAAAATTTTCCTCTTGTACCAGTTTTGTACATACTTCAGATCTAAAAACAATGCCTTAGCTTCTGTCAATTCAAAATTGGAGGGTAAAATTTTGAGTTTATAATTTCATCTAGCAAGGGCTGGTTGTACTATGTGATTTGTATTTAATACAGAAGAGGTTTTTTATAGCATATATTTCTAGATTTCTAGTTTCTTTTTCTCTTTTTCTTTTTTTCTTTAGGCACCAAACTTCCATAGCTATTACACACCAGCTCAATCCCACAGAATTAAGGTGTCTTCCAACCTAAGCTATTCTATGAGTCACCAAGAATGACTCTGTTACATGTAATTATTAGGGACACGAACTTGCAATTTTTTTTTATTATTTTTGAAGAGTAATGCTAAAGGACTGTATAAAAAATCTACTTTTTCACAGTTGGCCACTTCATTTTTTGTAATAATTTTCTAAAAATATTAAATATCCCAAATATTAAGAAGCTGTATTATACTGTCTCCAAAAATCAATATTTTCTTATTTGTATGAAATTTAGTTGATGTATAGAAATATAATTATACATTCAATAGTTAAGTATTTGCTTTGCAACATTCAGGAACAAATCAAAGGTTGTCATTTTATTAAAGAAGTGTTTTCAGTATATTAAATACCAAATAAAAAATTTTAAATGTTGATTCATAAAGTCTCTATCTATAGATTTTTAAGTTTCTCCATAGGACATAGTTGGTAAATCTTTAGGATATATATTTAAAATTATTCATAATCAATACTAAAATCAAAGAGTTGGCAGCTAGCTCATTTTAAAAACTACAGCCATGCAATTCATACTTGGCCAAAGTGGTTAGGCCTGAGAAAATACAAAACGAACTGATGCAGTTAATTATTGCCTAATTCCAGCTTTCCAAATTGAAACAGATGATTGAACTGTGTCTGCCACATTGAATGGAAAACCACTCAATCACTTGATATTTTACCAGGATGACAGCCTACAAGGAAATGGCGATTTGCCTTCATTTTTCTAGTACGATTCAAGCATTCTTTTCTTCAGAAATTCAGAAAGAAACTTTCTTCCCTTATGAAAGTGACATGCTCAGGTCTGAGTTAACTCAAAATTAATAAATGGCATTTCAATAGGTTCTCTCTCCAGCTCTGACCAGGACATGTTTTTCTACAGGAGTGAAAAGGAAGACAAATGCCTGATTAAAGTTAGTTCAAAAGAAAAATAGCACTACGATAAAATGAAATAAAGATGGATAATAGCAAATTTGCTTAAAAAAGGAATAAAATTTGTAGTTAATAACTAACAGAATGTGCATTTACACCGGTTCAACATATTTTCTGTTCTATAAACCTTAGACAACAACTTAGGGCTCCACTTCTAAATATTTCAGCTAGTTTATTGATTAATTATATGAATAAGCCCACGGTGAAGTGCTTTCCACGTTCAAGACATGCCTATTACACTGTTTTGGGCAATTTTTATGGAAGAATTGGAGGTATGAAAGTGCTGAAAGCCATTACTCTTGTTGCATGTAGACTTCTTGTCTCTGCATTCACAAGATGGGAAAATCCTGGATCCAATTTCCCATAAACTAGGGGCACTCAAACACAACCTTACCAATTTTCAAGAGATAGTTTTCCCATGGGGATATAGAATAGTCACTGAGGAAGCCTGACTTTGTATTCTAGTGGCAGGACACAAAGCTATCATCAAGAATGCTTGCAAGATTTAGATTAGGTAGTAAAAACTAGCATCATTTTCATGTTTGATTTGGATGCTTACATTATTATAATTACTTAATGGCACACCTTCAACCTTTAATTTTTTTAAAAATGAAATTATGCCTTTGAATGAATTCAAAGTAACTATTCTTGCCAGCTGCCACTGGTAGTCAGTTTTTGGCCTTTCATTCATCTGTACATACATATGGGTGCATATTGAATCTGCAAATTATTAACCAATAGTAAATTTTGCTCAAAAATAATTGAGCGGGTTCTCTTCTACTAGCCTTGACTAAATGTAGAACAAAGGAAAAAAATAACCAAAAGCAACAACAAAAAAATGCTAGTTACCTGTTTGGTACTAAGCAAAATTCGATCTAGCCTGCCACCTTCATTATATTTCTTCCATGACAAAGACTGAAGGGATGAAATATTGTTATTCATTCAATGCCTATATTCAACATGAATTTAAGATAATACTTCCATACTGCTTACAAATATATGTTAGCTATTATAACATCATTTGTTTCAGTCACTCATTACTAATATTTAAATACAAAGTAATAGGTTCAACAACTCCATTGACAGGGTGATAAATTACAAGAAATCAAACGAGTAAAGGGTACTACACTTGCCATCACACAACTAGAGAGATTGTGAAAATAACATAAATCTTTAATTAACTCAGGAAATTAAAAGGTGACTTTAATAAAGAAGCTTAATAACAAGACACACTCAGATGAACTCACTAGCACATGTTAAAAAAGAACAAGAAATAATTTCAGGTACACAAATGACCAGATGCCTATACACAGACTAAATTAAAAAAAAAAAAAAGACAGATGTTTTAAACTGGTACCCACATAAATTATAAATCTTTGATATTAAAGACTATAAACACAGACACTGACCATAGATGTCTAATAAATAACTGAAAGCAGGACTGAAACTGTAACTGCATTGAGACTGCAGCTTGTGCCATATCAGCAAGGAATTCAATCAACATAGCACAGATACTACAGTGGTATTCCTTCTTAACTGATAGGAATTTGAAATAATATATTTCAGTTTAAAAACACATCCCTACAATGGGTTGCTGACTTTTCAGTATCTATAGGGAGGCTATAAGAAAGGACAGATGCTTTAGCAGGGTCTGTTGTGATAGAACAAGGAGAAATGGTTTCAAACTAAAAGAAGGGAGATTTAGACTGGATATAAGGAAAAAGTTTTTTACAGTAAGGGTGGTGAAGCACTGGAACAGGTTGCCCAGAGAGATGGGGGAAGCCTTGCCCCTGACGACATTCAAGATCAGGCTGAATCACACTCTGAGCAACCTGCTCTAGCTGTAGGTGTCCCCATACATTGCAGGGGAGTTGGACCAGATGACCTCTAAAGGTCCTTTCCAACTCAAACAATTCTACAGTCCTATGACTTAACTACTGGCTCCCCATACAAATTATAGCCTCCTGCAAGCAGAGCATTTAGAACACAGATTCAGAATATAACTGTACTGACTTAAGCCAGCAAAACTCAACTAAATGATCCATTAATCAACCTTTTTTTTCCCTTCTTTCTTTAACCCTGTGGAACATCTTTGGAAAGGTTCAGTCTTCTAAGTTTCAATGGAGTTGATAGACATCGTATTTCTAAGGCATTTATAGACATTAAATGTGCATATAAAATAATAAAGGTGAGTACATAAATTTAAAAAAAAAACGAAAGTTTTGCAACCTAGTTTTAGATGTGTATGACAAAGACTATCAGTTCTTCAGGGGAAAAAAAAAAAAAAGATCTTTTAAAAATGTTAAACCTTAACAGTTTAAAAGTCAGGATTTCAGTGGCCAAAATAGCCACAAGCATCAGCAATTTAGACTTCCATGGCAGATTTTTTCAGTTGCAGACAAAATAAACTTTTCAAAATCCAGGCCAATACTTAAGAACCTAACAGTCAGTGTTCTAGATGCTGGTTTCAGTGATAAAATACAAATTGAATGGAAGCAAAGGAGATTACACTGAAAAAAGTGAATTATATTTGAAATGTCTCTATCTTTTACAAATGCGGACTTGATAGTGATAAACTATCAAGTGGAATTTAGAATTGGAAGGCTATTTTAATGAAATTTATGAAATGATCTCTTGATTTTCCTAATCTCACACTGTATTTAGTTTAAAAATTCTGTGTTTGCTCTTCCTACAAGATGTGTTGCGAGAGTTATGGAATTAAACTTACTCAATTTATAAACCATGTTTGTTAACTTATTCAAATGAATTTGGCAATATACGGTGGTACCCCATTTATTCTCAGCAGCCATTCGTTCCCCCTCCCCCAGTTTACTCATTTCCTAAAGGAAATTGCAAGTTAATAGAAAAAGCAGCACTGGAACTGCCTCACATCCTATAGTTATTAATTAAGCATAGTCTGGTTCAGTAACTCTGGATACTAAAAATACAGAGTTAAACAAAGCCTAGTGCCCCTTGAAATCAGGTTTCAACTTTGACAGTCATTCTGCAAATCTTACGCATTAAAATCCATATCCTTCTTTCAAGGAGTTTCTCATAGTCTCCAAACCAAAAAAAAAAAAAAAGAAAAAAAAAAAAGAGAAAGAAAAAAGAAAAAAACCCACCTCTTGACCATTTGTTTCAAAGGACTCTTTCATAAATCACAATGCGTTGTAATATACAATAAGTCTAATAATACAATATAGTAATACATGTCTAAATAAGTTATGGTACTCTTGTGCAGAAATCGCTTGCTGTATAATTGCCCTCTATTCCTATATGCAGATTATTACCCTAAGATTAATAAAACAAGAAGGTACACTACCTGCTTCATTGATAATATATTACAGATATTTGATAATATATAATAGTTAGTAAACTTTAAAATTCTCTGATGTGAGAAACTTTTAAATGTTCCTGATATCTGTAGATCTTATAAGATAATTTATAGTTGCAGTTGGTATTGAATGTTAAGTGAGTAGGTACCACACTGGGAAAAATGCACATAAACTCAGGTTATAGCAAGACTGTTCCATCATAGCGAACATTTTCCAAAAAATGAATAGGTTATCATTAAAGCAATTTTTGAATTGAAGACAATAAAATGTTCAACAAATGCATCAAATATCTCTTAAATTCTGAATGGAATTAAATGTATTAAAAACTTACTGCAAGTTTAAAGGTTGGAAACGATGCTATAAACACAAGGTGAAGTAGGATATCTTGATAAATTTCTCCTGTGCACATGTATGATGTTACAGAGAACACTTGAATGCAAATCAGTATTCATCCTATGTAGGAATTGAGTCCCTGCTTCCTTCAGACAGCTTAACCGATAGCAGCCTCCAAGTGAAAAGCAATAAGAGAAATGCCCAACCCTCTAGATTTTATGAAGGATTAAAGGAAATTGCTTATTATAGATAGATTGGCATGTTAGATGTTAAGTATTTAATTTGTTTTGCTCTCATATGTGATTTTTACGTTCAGAAAGTATTTAACACAAGTTTGCTATGTTTCTTCAAAGAGAAGCAGTAATTAATGCTTGTCGTAACCTTATCTTCAGAGGTCGAAGCTTACACCTCGGAAAGGAAGAAAAAAGGGTGCTTACAGAGGAGGGAGAAAATTCGTAACAGGAAGGAAGAGGCACAACATTACTGGCAAGCGAGTTTATCGCAGATGCAAAGCAAACCCCCTGAGTTTAACCCTGAAATCACAGAAGCTGCCTGAACGACACAAATGCTTCTCCTGTTCAAAAAGAGCTGCCAGCCTGGGCTTCAGCTAGAGGGTTTTTTTCCTGAAGTAAGCAGAACCCTGTCTCCAGCCTTGTCTCTAGCTATTAGCACCTCCATCTGCCAATTTCTGCCTAACAAAGGGCCTGTGCTTTGGCAGGCTGACTCCTGCAGGAGCAGGGCCCAGGCTGCCAGCCTTAGAGGCAGAAACATGCATGGGACTGAACCAACGACAAGAGTTGAGCTCAGAGCGAGAAAGGAAGAAAAGAGAAATAAAAGATCACTCATAACAAAGCACAGAGGTCATATGATGGGCAGCATCCCAACTTCCTTAATTATTAGCTTAAACAGAACAAAAAATCTCTAAGCCATTAAATTTCCAGCTGAAGCAAGATGTAGTATTGTATTAGTGGCAACTTTTCTCACAAAGGTTTAAAACCTTTTCCATGACCCTGGCAACATCTAACTTGTGTTTACAGTAACGAATGAGGAAGGAATGACTGCTTTTCAGTTTTGCTCTTCACATAGTGGAAGGTCTACCCTCTCTATTTCCTTCCCTTCAGATGCAAACAAAAACGTTGCCTATCAGCAAGTCTTTATATAAGACGTATTGCACTATGGAAGCAATATACAGCAACTGCAGTCTTTTTAGTTGCCTTCTTTTATGGGGCAATGCATACAATGAGCAAAGGACATACTGAATACCACAAACAGTACAGAAGTAAGGGCCATTAGCCCAAAATAATTAGAAATTTTTCAATCCTTACAGACACATTCGTCCTACTGCACGAGCCCCAGTTTTCTTCTCTGCCAAAGCTACTCAGGGCCTGAGGTCCTTAGGATACTTGTGAAAATCTTTTTAGTTAAAGTGCTGAAATTTTACTACAAAGGCTAAAGGACAGCCCCGTTTGCCTGGGCCTGGAATTGTTTGCTTTCCAGTTAAATAAAATATATGGGGTTTTTTTGGAAAATCTCTATTTTACTAGAGTATGAGATTAACAGGCTGGTGAATGAAGTTTTATGTAAGTAGGATATCTCTCTACCACTCTTGCCTTGCCTTAGTTTTCTCTGGAAAACTAGGCCTGTTGCAGAAAAAAAATGACCACTATTTTTGTCTCAGCAAGATTTTTTTTTAGATCTTCCCTTATTAAAAAATAATTAGAAATCAGCTTTACCAAGGTAGAAAAACAGAAGTCAATAAGTCTCACGCATCCATAGTTCTGTGGTGTTCACTTCCTCTTCTGCATTTAGAAGCAGGTTCCTAGGTACTAGTGTTTCAGCAGAGTTTTCGTACTGCAGGAGTTTAAGTAGGGGGAAACAATTAAGCATAGCCTGCCATAATAACCTTCAGTTATGAGTGAAATAATAACTGAAGGTTTTTATTGGCCTGGCAAATACTAGAACAGAAGATGTAGGAACTGAAAGATAACACATTGGATGAGATTTTGGATATCACAGAATCTTCCACAACGACTTTTCATTGAAGTTTTGTTACTCTGGAGATACTTTAAGAAACCAACAGTTTCCCTCTAAATGAGTTGATTATTCTACTTTTTTTTTTTTTTTAAAAGTTCTCTGAAAAACTCTGTTTGTTTTCCATCCCTCCAATTAAATGTTAGGAATTCTATTTACACAATTTACAAAAGAAATACAGTTGTTCTCTCTTTGATAATATATGCTTTAAACATTTTCCCCACCTGATTTATTTTTTTTTTTAAATCATTACGCAAGAGGGAAAAAATAAGGGAAATCAAATAGCTAGACCAGTTCTGTAAGTATCACAGTAATTTCTTGCTCTCAGACTCTTCTATTCATATTATCTATACATTATATGTATGCATATATATTGATATGGAGGTGTATTTCTGCCTGGACTCTCTAGAGCATGAAAAAGGAAAGATAAAACTTATACTCAACAACAAGAGCAGATCTTTGTGATAAAATTTCTGTGAGATTTGCCCAGTGCCCAGAGACTCTGAAAACAAATATCCTAAACAGGGCTGCATAATATAACTATTTTTGCCAATAGAATGTTGCAGCTTGGCAGTAATCAGATTCAGGAGAAACAGAAAAAATACCCTTTCAATCTTTTTTTTTTTTTTAAACAGAGGAATGCTCTGTTTTACTAGAGCCAGACCTAAGATGACAGGCAGATGTAGACAGCAAAGCCTGTACCTACTGGCAGGTAAACCTGTCTGCAGAGGGACATGTTCATGAAGAATATTCTGATGCTACAGTGATTGCAACAAAGATCCGGCTAATAAAAGTGCTCTGTAGGAAGGAAGGGAAAAATAGATTGTCAGGAAGCAAGACTACTAGGCAGCATTACTCTGGGAGAGCTATGAAATATGACAGGAAAAGGTCTTGGTAGGAGCTACTCTCAGTGATGAAGACAAGCTTTACCACTGTAGTAGTTAACGAGGAAGAAGCTAAGACACTAAGCTACCAAGTTGCATGTAAGAAGCAATGCAGTATGTAGAACAAGGCAAAAAAGAAAAAAAAAAAAAAGAGTACAAAAGAGATAAACTCAGTTGAGGTCTGCTTTTTCAACAAAAGAGTAATATCCAAAACATCAAGTCCTTTAACTTGCCCATTACACCTACAACATGCAACACTTCCTCTTAGTAATTTTCATTACAATCCATAAACAAAAATCAATTTTAGAGGATGAAACTGTAACAAACAGCAAGTAAGACAGAGCAGAGGCTCCTGTCTGGATCAGGCTATGGAAGAGGGCCAGGCATAGCTCTGAGCTGTCTGCTCTTGGATACTTGAAGGATTCAATGCAAGAAACAGAAGAGGGAGATGGAACAATAAATTTATTCTTATAGAACTGAAAATATTACTTAAATGACTGTTTGACTGCTGATGCACTTGTATTACTGACTCTTGCCATGCTAAAAGACTAATTATACTGAGAAAGAGAAGATATTAGTGAAATGTTGCACTTCTTGCAAGGTCACTTCTAAAAATTATGACTGTAGTTCAGGTAAGATTGCAGTCCTTAATGCTTTTTTTGGCTAGTTTGTTCACGTTTTCTTATTTAATGACAATGCTCAGTATCATTTAACTCTATCCTTCAGAGAAAATGATGCACCATCTAAAAATATTAACATAAATTTCACTGTAAGAGGATTAAAACCAAAGTAGTTCTATCCAAATTAATTTAGCTAAGTACACTAGATAAATAAATCAGCACCCTTCTACTCTCAGAAAGCACTTCAAGCAATTTCAAGTCATTAAAAATACTTTTAGTTCCAACATTTTGGCTCCTAGAACAGTCTTAATGGTTATATGACAGTATGTTCTACTACTGGCTGTATGGCTTTTATTACATGCCCTGATCTATTTGATGATCATGGCAGCTTTTTAGAGAACTACAAAGAAAAACTGAAATAATGAATTATTTTTCAGACAAGCCTAATAAAAGTGTTAATCAAAAATACCATAAATGTCAGAAGCTCTCATAAATCCTACATTTTATATATTCCTCTCACTAAACATTCAGCCAATGGAAGAACAATCCTAAAAGGGAAAAGAGAGAGCAAGCCAAGAAAGAATAAAAGCACTCTACATAAATTTACAAAATTTACCAATTTGTTTATCTGATCTCATTTACTGATTTATGAACTGATATTATTCTCCTATGACTTAATTTCTGACAGCTTATAAACATCTCATATGAAGGAATATGATTATGTTTGATTTCTGGTTAGATTATAAGGTATACCCATACAACAAGATACAGTCAATTTTTTCCCCCTTATGCTACTATTATGAAATATCAGTGGGTTTTAATACACTTCTTACACAATAAGAATCACGCTGCTACCCGTTTTCCAGTGACTTTCACATGACTAATCCTGAGACAACAAATAGAAGATGTTTCAGAATACAATTTGAAATGTATACAACTGATTTATAATCATCATTTTCCTTTTTCGGTGACATTTATCAAGACTATGTGTGATTTGACCTTCTTTCCATCAATTTTTAAATTCATTGTAAAGGAAAGTATAAGTACATATAACATTGCACGTTTGTTAGCAAGAATTCATTTTGCATTTTTATGAGGTTCCAAGAACATTATGTTGGAAGGTGAAATTATAGAGCTGTCAGTTATGTCTGTTGGATCCTGTACTGATGCTAGTATGATGCTATGAAGTTTCAGAAAATCTTTGTGAGGTTTCCATAGAGCTGTGCAGATGCTTTGTTTCACTTGTTTCACCTATGGTACAAATACCTGCTAATCTGCCTCACTTGCTACCTGAAAGCACTGAGTCAAAAAAAAACAAAAAAGCTTCCAGATGCAAAATGCACAGGCAAAAAAAAAAAAAAAGCTATATAACAGAAGTCAGAGATGAACGACGAATGATTTTTAATCAACAATTAATTTCTTTCCATGTATATTTCCCACTATTAGTGTAACCACCCAAATTTACTGGTAGACTTTGCAAGAAACCAGACTTCTTGCAATTTAGAAAATTTAAAAGGACTACTTTTCCAACAAGTAACATTTCTCTCTCATCGCTCTTTTGTTTTACTCATCCTGCCTTTCAATCCGGCAGGGTTCAGGCTGCTGTGAAGGGGCTGCCATGAGATCATAAAAAATGTACCAGTGAAGCTTAATGTGGGCAATGACAGAGGCACAGGAAATAACTAATTTCTCATTTTGTGCCTCTTCCTCCCTTTCCTGTCAAAATTCTAATTACAAAAAAAAAAAAATTGCATTTTACTGACATTGTGTCAAGTACTCATAACTGTTACCCAGTGTAAGCGTTTGACTCTGGCTCCCAAATAATAACGTTAACAAGATAACACAGAGCAGAGGGAGTGTGGGCTGCCAAGCCTGTGCAGTAAGCTACAGCACAGTTTCTAATGCAAATGATTTCCTCCTGGACACAACTGCATTTGATTTGAAGATTTCTTAGCAGCTTCTTTTTCGGGCTATATGACCCAAGACACTGCTTATGTCATCAGCATTTTGCACAAACATGCTTTCTGCCTATTAAATCTTCTATTTGAAATGTTCTTACAAAACATTTGTGCCTACAGCTCTAAAACTCTGTCTTCATGACCGAAAAATGCAGAGTGCACCAAACAGACAAAAATACTGAGGAGCAGTGAGGCCAGCATCAAACTGAATGGGATCTCCAAGAGTAATTTCACAGTGCAGAAAAAAAAAAAAGTTTAAAAAAAATAGCATAAAATCATGGGCATAAAAATTATGCCCCTATAGGCAGGATACTTGGTATGTTGTTTTAACAGTGATTTGATCCAATCTCTATATTTTCAACCATAATTTTCAACCTATATTATTCACCCATCTCAAATAGCACTGCTTATGTTGTCTTGGGAAATTATTCTACCATATTGCACCATCATATGCGCATACACCTTTCCCCCTCAAACAAGCATGATTTACCCTTTTAACATCATTGGATTTAAGCCTAGCTTCATCTTCTGTTCTTTCATTGCAGAAAAGAGCTAAAGTAGAACTTAGTGGACACAACTAAGATCTCATTAGAGAGAGAAAAGACTTGTATTACATCCCAATCAACTTGAATCATATCCACACCAAATGTCTTCAAGTTAACTAGCTTAACAAAAAAGGATTTATAGTAATTGCACACTCAGCTGGGCTCTTTGCAATTCTGCCTCTAACAGCATGTGGAGGTTCCTTGACTTCAAAAGCTTTGTACAGGCATCAGGGAGCAGATTAAGGGATGCAGTCCTGTTGGTCAAGTGCTAAAGTGAACAGAATCAGCAACTTGCCATTCTTTTCAGCTGATTTAGATGAGCAGGGTCAAAAGAAGAAACTACAAGTTGCATAGTATTTGCATTCCTTAATGAACTGCTGGAGGCAACTGGGACATTGTAATGATGAAGACAACCTGAACAGAACATAATTAAAAAACTTTTGCTTGTATTTTTTTAAGCACTGCAGTTAACCCCAGAGACATGAAACATCTCTGCACAAAAAACACTTCTCCAATGAACTTTTCATCTTCAAAGATGGATACCGTATGTAAGGCAATCTATACAAAAGTATCCAAGTTCTCTCTTTTGACTTACAATTAAGGTTTTTTTTTTGTTTTTTTTTGTTTTTTTTTTTTTACTTTCCAATTAGTTTAATATATTAATAAATAGATATTAAGATGTTCTATACCCTATTCTTTCTCTTGGTATGTGCTCCACTTCTGTTTTCACTGTTTTCAGCAACCACCATCCCCACAGATCCTTCTACCAAGCATTTTGTTATACTGGCAGGAGCCACACCTCTGCAGTTACGGTAAAACTCAGCATTAAAAGCAGAAATTACTTTTTATTATATTATTTTACACACAAAGAAGAAATGAAATAATTACATGATTAATATCAGTGCTTTCCTTTCTAGTGTGAGTGAATTTTCACCATGTTGATCAGATAGAAAGTCAAGGATTAGTCTATGAGTTTAAGGGAATTACAGTTACAATTACTGGATGGGAAAAAAAAAAAGTACTACCAGAAAACCTAAGCCAAATAAAACAGAACAAATCCTTCCAAAAATCTGAAAAACCTGTGTAATTTAAACTAACTTCACGCTTATTTCATTTTTGAACAGTTTTTCCCTTTGAAAGTAACTATTATTTCCAGACACAAGACTTTACAAATGATTTTTTCTTTGATGTTGCCAGGTAATAATGCTCTGTTCCAGAATTTCCATGAAGAACCACTCTGGACAAAGTACCTGTCACCTCTCACTGCTCTCCCTGGAAATGAAACATGATGCTGTCTGCAAGTGCCCACTTAGGGCAAGGCTGCCATCTCCTACAGTTCTTAGTGAAGCTATTTCTTCATCTCCTTGTAGCACAGGAGACCAGTGGCTAAGAGCTATGCAAGAAAAAGGCAATGGCTTTTCTAAAGGAGGGTAATTCCCCATAAGCTTTTCAGAGAAGCTTTTTTGGTTTTGGTTTCTTAGTTTTCCTGGTTTTTTTTTTGTTATTGTTGTTTGTTTGGGTTTTTTTAGCCTCTTAGGTTTTTTTGTTTTTTTTTAGCCTTTCTCAACATATTTTTGACTCCTCTGTTTAGGACCCACATGATTGCTGAGCACAGGGATCATTCCCAATTTGCCTGTGAGGAACTTGAAAATAGAAGAAATTGAAATGTAGGATTGAGCAGGACATCACAGGTGAACAAGAGTGAACAGTGGAAATATGCTACAAGTCACTAAAGAAATAGATTATTTTTTTTACAGGTAGATAGAATTTGTTTTGCAGTAAGAATATAATACACAAAATACGAAACTATATTCCTTTAAGTGAAGTTATTAACAGTAATTCTGTATCAGCTTTTATTTTTAGCAAAGATGACCTCAGAGGACCTTAATCTTTTCTCTAAAGCTCTATACTGTAAGCCAAGACAATTGAACCCTTTTAGTAGAAATGCTGGGTGCTCTGAGAGGAATTCTCAAGTGCTATTATCTCTGATACCATCAAACACACTATAATTTGTGCTGTGTATAGCAGTTTTGAAATGTGTCACAGAGATGGAGTGATTCATACTTTTTATTTTTCTTGACAATAGATGTTAATATTTTCTGGTATTTAGAGTGCCAGCTTTTTGACAACTTACATTGCATTTTGGGTTTGGCTTTTTGTTGTTGTTATCTGAAAACTAAATTGTATGACTTGCTACAAAATGAAGCCTATCACCTGATTACCACTTCTATCCCCTTTTCTTCTCATGGATACTTTTACAAAGTAAATAACTTGTGAGGAGGCAATGAAGTCTGGGGAGCTGGGGCAAACAGGTGAAAGAAAAACGGAAAAAAATTAAGATCATGAAAACATTTAGATTTCAATGTGAACAGAAAGCTTTGAAGATGATATTCTTTGAAAAAAAAAGTCTATGAATTTGTGATCGTTAAAAGCACTTCTTTTCAGAGATTCACGTTTATGAAAGTTCAGTTACACAAGTGCTACATATAAGTTAAATCATAAAATAACAGAAGATCTTCCCTTGTCATCTCACTTCAGAATATTCAAAATTAATGCTCTAACTGCCAGAGCAATACCTGAAAGCTTGGTAGAAACTTCCAGGGAAGCAGTGGGATAGAATTTCTGTGGATGTAGGATTTTCCTCAGACTTGCATATTTAACTTGAGAATGCCCTTGAAGGCCTCATACAACATTTCTAGATAGTACTGTATACTAAAATAAATAAATAGATCACAAGTTTCAAGCCTTAGTTCTGCTATTTTAAAAATGCTATTTTACCCTTGCTTGAAAGCAGAAGCATGAAATAATAGAAGTAACAAGTTACTTATTCCCTGAAGCATATAGGTTTTAAGCATTAGCGAACAACAACAGAATACAAAGGTTCATACAAAGGAGGAAGTATCAAAATGTGACATTTCTCATAATGTGGATGTAGTGTGTCTTGTTATGAAACACAGCACAGAGAGGCAGAATCACAGAATTATCTTCAGAACTGCAGCACAGTCTCATATACCACAAAGAAATTTGACTTCAAAGCTGCCTGGGACATGCTACAGGCATGCTAGACAACAGAACAAAGGGACAATGCAATTGGCAGAACTACCATGTTTGGTACCAGCGTCAAGACTGCTTTACAGTTCTTCAGGAAGTATCTAGGAGAAAGTTACCTCTCTGAGGTTCTCAAACTGTTACTGCGATGAAAGAAAACCATTCTTCAACATCTAAAGGAAATTTATTCTTTGCAGTCTTTTTTGCTCACTCTCTCTCCTACATCACGTAGCAATAGCAGTTAGCAAAATAATGGTTCACCTATCAGAAGTAGGAACGCTGGACATTTATCAACAAAAGTTGACATATCACCATATTTTCATATTTACAGTAATACACGTTCACAATAAAGTAAGACAAAAAAAAAGTTAAAAAAGATTCAGCATTCTCAGTAAGGAAATTATGTAGAATTAAAGAACAGTTATTACAAACTTATTATCTGATAACTTTTCTGGTATCACATAGTTAATAACTGGTGCTGTAAAAGTGAAGATAAGGAGATGACATTTAAGTAACAGCTCACACATATCTTAAGGCAAGGTTAAAATCGTTGGATAGGACTAAGATAAAGGCCTATAAGATACCAAGCTTGGTACTTCTTGTACTGTAGGGGAGTTTGTCTCTGAAGCATAAATTTCCTACAAAGACAATGGTCAGTTGAGCACTGAAGAAGTTTTCCAGTTCAGTTGTTTATGCACAACAATTGAATGCAGGAAGAAGCAGATTAGTAAGATGTGGGAGACCGATGACTACCATGGCTCCAGATATGGAAAGGAATTACTACAGAGAACATAAAAAGCCCCTTACACCACCTCTGAAAATGGGAAAAACAACTAGAAATTTATGTGAAGTGTGCCGTTGTAGCTAGAAGACATGGAGGTGTCCATAAGAGGCACAACAATTTTACGATAGCCTCATTTCTGAGGCTAGCGGGCTCTGTAGTACCTGAAGATTTTATTAACAATCTCTACTAATGAGAAATCTGAGAAATAATATGCTGTAGCTAAAAGGAATATGATGCTACAGAATAAGCCATTTGTAACAAAAACTAAGCCTGCAAAATTAATTCTGTAATTTGCCCAATTTACATAACAAAAATCCCCAGAATTGCCAAAGAGAGTTGTTTTGATCAACATATGTAAGGTCCAGTGTTACAATGGGTTTGCAATCCAGCAATGAAGATGATGCTGTGAATAAATCCTATAACAGGCTTCATTCATAGAAGAGTTCTGCATAGGGAAAATCTTACGAACAAATACCTTGTTGGGACACAAATACACGAGGAAGGCAGCTGGAGAAAGGGAGAAAAGAGAATGCAGGGGAGAGCTGAGCATTTTCATGGGTTTCAAATCACTAAAATCAAGTGAGAAAAGTAAGTACCCACAAAGAATGCAGAGAATGGCCCTTAACACTAAATTTAGATATTTGCCTTTCTCTAGCGAATAACGAGTAACAGTAAGAAACAAGCTTCATATATCTGGTTGAAATCTAGAAAATTCAGCCTTTATTTTGAGCCGGGTTGCCACTGCTGTAGGCTTGGCTCTCAGCTATTGCCTGACAAGAATCATGTCCCAAGCACCAAACATGGGAGCATTTTCCACCCAACTGGGAGGTCACGGGATGGTAGCAAATCGGAATGTCACAGGGCCAAGAGGAGTGTAGGTATGACTCAATCTGATTGAGCTAAGAGGGAACTCGGGTTTTACACCATGCTCCAGGGACCACCTGCTTAGGTTACACTACCACTGGCAAATACACTGGCCCAGCATTAAATAAAGGAATGGATTATATCTGTATACATGAGGGCAGCTCTGAAAGTAACGCCTCCTATTTTATTAGGCAGGTCCATGACACCAGAGGTGGATATTGGTGGTATGGCAGTGGATATTCCCACCAATATTCCATTACGTTTTGTTGTTGTGTGACACGACAGCAGAGGGGCAGTCTGACAAAATGGTGTCTAACATGGAAGTGCATATGAAGCAGAGATGCGAAACTGAATTCCTTCATATGGAAAAAATTGCACCCGACATTCATCGACGCTTGCTGAACATTTATGGAGACCAAAAGGTGGATGTGAGGACAGTGAGGGGTGGGTGGTGCATTTCTGCAGTGGTGAAAGCAACAGTGGGTCACTTCTACTGGTGCAGATTTTTACGAGCATGGCATGCAAGCTATTGTTCATCACTGGTGAAAAGTCATAGCTAATGGTGGGGACTCTGTTGAAAAGTAGTGTTTTGCAGCTGAGAATTTGTTCTATCAAATAGTGTTATTGCGCTCTTTGTATCTTTTGTAGTTTCCATAAACATAAACAGGAGGCCTAGAAATTTCAGGCCTAGAAGTTTCTAGTTGACCTAGAAACAATGTAAACATTTTAACTATTAAAAAAAATATATATATATAATCCCCAGTAACAATATTCCTTGTGAAGTTGTTTGTAATACTGACCCATGAAGCTAGAAGTTGCTGCAATTCTTTCCGATAGTCTCCTGCCTGCTGGAAAGTGTCCACCTGCCTCAACAGGCATTATTGAGATTGTTATACATCATCATGAGTCTGCACAAACTTAATTGTAACATGCATCATACACATTCTCTGATGCTAACAGTGTAAGGCGGAGTTCCTTTATGCTCCGTTAACATTTTTCCTCTCAGCATCACCTCTGCGGCTAAAGTTTAATCTCTATTTTCACTACAATTTGTGGTACTATGGTACCCCTATCTGACTCATTCTGCATTTAAAAAAAAAAAAGAACAAAATCCCTCAGTCAACAACTCCTGCATCAGACTGAGCTGCCTGCTCTCAAGGCAGCTCTTCATTTAGAAAGATAAGAAGTTTTGATCAAAGATTTCCACTAATGGAAAATCTATCATATTCCCTGAATGATGCATTCCAATAATAAAATACTTTGGCTTTTTAAAATGTGCATCGTCTATCCTGATAAAATTCTCTGAGTTTCAGCCTCAGGATCTTGTTACGTTTTGTCTCCACGATAAATGCATCCCCAATACCAAGCATCTACTCTGTGTGCAGTATATGTCAGCCCCTATGTCAAAGAAAACAAAACAGAATCAAACAGAAGTTAAAAGAAAGCCCCCATATGAATTTAAGACTGTCTCAATGTTTTTGAACAAAAGATAAGTTTGTGTCTTGCCTCAAATGCAAAATTGAATTCTTCCACCCCCAAATCTATGGCAGAAGAATCTTCTAAGTCAAGCACAGAGGTTCAGAATCAAAGACAAAGAAAGAGCCCTTACCAATCCCCCCACTCCATACCTTTCCCCCAGAAAAGGGCCAAACTGAAGTTTCTCCATGCCCTTTCTACATTAAGATACACCCAACAGGGACAACTGAAGAACTTCTATGCACACATACAAGGGAAATCCTTACTATACGGAGCTTTAAAACTACCAGTTACCCCTCTAAAGTTTTTTCACAAGAATAACAGATTCAAAGTGCTTTTCATTAAGCAATTAGAGTATTAGTAGATAAGCATGGTTATTTTCTATCAAAGTTAGAGGAAGGCATACTAGTGACCAAGGAGATGAATACATACAGCATTTTCGCAGTTAACATTGAAGATTTACCAACACAGTAGTGTTGCTGATGCTTAGCATGAAGTAGAAATTTGCATAAGAGGAATTCTTGAAAAACACAAAAAGAAAACATTTTGTGGTCTAATCCTGACTGTTATTCACCTTTTGGATGCAGTAACAGACCTTTGACAGAACATGGCAGCTCTAGCACCAGAACAAAGCACTAAGCTGGACTGAAAGCATACCCATCTGTACAAGTGTGCTGTTTTATACCCTCAGCAAAGTGCCCAGAACAAACACAAGAAAAACAAAATGGCAGATACTCCCCTGCCAACCATGAAACACATGTAGACCCATTCTTAAGGGGGGCTGCACAACAACACAAAAGCATAATATAGCATGGGAGAAACAAGTGGGATTGGCAATGCTACTCAGTCTTAACAGCGGCAAAGTGAGAGAGGAAAAATTAAGTCAGATCGCTATTCCAAATTGACTGATGGTTAAAGGCATGTCCCTCGGTAGAAGTATATTGCTTTGGTCAAGCCAGCCATGTCTTTAGGCTTTTTGTCTCCTCTCAAAAATATAGCCCAAGCCTCTCTGCCATAAACATTTTTCAATATCAAAACATTGGTAAAGGTTTCTTTTATTAGGGAAGTAACAAAACAGCATCAGGGCAGTAACAAAACAGCATCAATACATCAATGCTCAAGAGTAAACAAAGGAATTTAGTTGCCCAGCATCTAGATATATGAAGTTTTAGTCATAGCCTTGTGCACATCCATTATTCCATAAGGCTCAATGCAAGTAATATTACTATCTTGCACATACAAACATACATATGCATCTCAATATGAATTATTTGATATTAAACAGACCGACACAGACACCCTGCAGCAAACAACACTTCCAACAGTCATGCACAGCTTTTGTGACCAGTTCAGGCCAGAGAAGAACAGTAGGGAACAAAATAGAGAGATGTGAGCGGAGAAGACAAGCAAGCAAAAATCATTGATAGGAGATTGGCTATAGTCTCCCAGTTCTTCAGGTCAAAACCTACGGTTTAAGAGTCAGTGTCTGTATTCTTATTTAGAAAAGTCTACTTCTTGACTAAAAACAGATTCTAGAACTGTTTTGTAAGGCTAGACAGGGATGGCTGGGCAAAAAGACATAGCTGTTGAAGAAAAATTTTCAAGTTACATAGGACTTTTGGAAGAAGTAGACTAATATGTCTCCACATGATAAGAATAGGCTTACTTAGGCTACCCTGCTGGAGGATGCTTTTACATTGGTGGTAGTTTGTTAAAGTAGTTGCTACTATTGCCCTTGAGAAGTCTGTTTGGTGGCTGCACTTCAGAGCAGAGATACCGCAGATGAATTCTAACATACATATTACACATGGCCAGTTGGCATGAAAGGTACTATAGCATGTGAGTTGATATGCAAACAGAAGAATTACATGATCTACCTACTTCTAGGACAGTGAAAGTAATTAGGTCTCCCTCTATGGGGACTGATGCAGGGAGAATAAGGCCCTTTTTCTTTGGTGTGGCATTTCTCTGTATTTAGTCATTGTTTTATTTGACACATTCTCTATAAGGAAAATCTCTCAGGTAACTAACATGTTAGCTATCAGACATTTTGAAGGTCAATCTTAGTAAACACTGTTACATGAAATCTGTAGCTCAAATCATAGTCTAAGAATCTAAACAAAAACTGTCTAGCAGAGTTGAATTTTATAAAAAGTGAAAATAAGGACACTTCAAAAAGTGAAATAGCAAAATGTATAATCAAGTTTCAAGTAAATTGAATATTTAGCAAGGAAATTTACAGAGTCACTAGATGTCTTCATATCAATTTAACATAGCTCAATATGTTAAAGTAAAAAATCCATTCAAATGACCAGATAGCTACAGCTGACCACATTGTGAATGTCAGTTCATTGACTCAGTGAACTCTTGATATTTTCAGCTTCGCGAACTCATTAAAGAAAAACAAGATTATTACTTAACTATCTACTCAGCTGCAGGTACAAGTATGATAATCTTATGAACCAAGAACAATACATATTCTGCATTTACTTTCTTAGGCTACACATAATATACACAAGTCCTAGAGGAACCATTTTAATACAGAAACTACGCAATTAAAATTTGTTAATGTAATTTGCAACTAGAAAGAAGGAAAGAAAAAGTCAAAATGCATGTGAGGATTTTTGGGAGTTGTAGGAGAACAGTAAGGAGTGCAAGCATGTGACATTGTGACATTCCACAGTAATGAGGCAGGCTGGCTGGGGTGCCTGTCAGACACTGTAACTGCACCCTGCAAGAATTCAGCTGCAAATCTTTGTTTCCTTTATCTCTTTCATATCTCTGCAAATCTCAAGGGAAAAGGCAAAGACTTTGTCTTTCAGCTGGAGTTCTTTCATCCAAGAATGTTCTTCATCCAAGGCCAAAGGTTCACCATATCCTTAAAGGCCTTTGGATCTGCATGTTCAGTCATCTTCATCCAAATGTATTTCTTTGGGAGCATTATTCGGTCCTTGTGGTCGATCCTAAAAGAATACCGATAAAAACTATCTTCATTCCTGCAAATACAATCCTCAATGGCTTTATCTTTAGGACCACTGTATGAGAGCATTGTATCAAAGGTGCAAAATGGTAAACAACTTAATTAAAACCACAGCACATTGAACCACTTCTACAGTTTTGGGGCTTGGTCAGTGTTTTAGATATAAAGATTTCCAAGATACAACAGACTTTTGGCAAAGCCACGCAAATGAACACAATATTTTAATTCTGCTGACAGCACAGTTTAAAAAAAAAAAAAAATGTATAGCCAGTGTTTTCTCATGTGTCAAAAATTATCAAATATGAATCTACATTTATGCTACAGTACTACAAAATATTTTGAGCATAAAAATATGGAATATGAAGAGGTTCCTGTATCCACTTAAATTGCCTTAGTGGACAAGGTACAAGCAGTTTCCTCTGTGAGGAAAAAAAGACAGTTACAGTACCTGAGAATTTACAACATGAAGTGAAAAACCCTGCAATTGCAATTTGTGATTACACAGAAAAAGGTGTCACACTCATCCATCAGTATCCTATATCTAGCTTGCTAAAATTTTCTTCCATTCTTTATTTCTCTAAATAAATTTCTCCAATTCTTTCTTTGCTCATTTCATTTCCCTTCTCCTCAGTCTTCTCTGAGCTGTGTATTCACTTACTCTCTTCTTCCATCTGTCCAAATATCTTCTTTCCTTTTGCTCTCCAGACAGAGCCTCTCTCTGAACTATGTACCCTTCTCCACAAGTCCCATTGATTTTAGTCTTCATCCTTTCACTTCTGCATCATCCTCAGCTATTTCCACCTCCCCAGCCTCTACCAGTTCTTGGCCTCCTGCCCCTTCCCACCTGCTATTTCACCATCCTGCCAAACAACTGATTCAGTTGAACTATTTCTAGAACAAGGGGGCAATCCTGCCTCACCCTAACAGTATAGCAAAGCAAAATTAGAAGGAAATTGATCTTTAGGATCACTTAGAAAGAAAAACACAATGCAAATCCTTTTCTGCAAGCCAAATTTCTGCTGCTGATTATTTCATTACAACACTTGAAATAATTTTATTGCTACTATAACTGCTGCTTCTGAAGGAAATATGTTAAAAACTCAAAAGAAAGTTGCAAGGTCTGACAGTTGAGAAAAGCATGAAACATGATCCTGTCTCAGCTCAGTGAATCAAAGATGAGAAAGGTATAACTCAACCCTAATATTTCATAGTGTTGTGTTTTTTAAGCTAACAATATAGCTGTTAGCATTCTGACTCACAGCTTTTTAGGGACAGACAAACCTGATCTGAATGAAAGAGCAGACTGTACAGCAGCTTAAGTCCATGCCTGATTTTGAACTGCACAGGGTTAGCAGTACTGACTGGATAGTTAGAAGATTAGAGAAAAGGACAAACTTTCAAACAGTCACAGGAATGCCACAGAAGTGTCACTAATTATCCTAAAGTTGTAAACTCAGGAAGTAATATTTTCTTGATAATTTCTACTCGATGTTGGATGGAAATGACCAGAAGTGACAAGTGGCTGCTTTGCAGATTTCAGGTCAGTAGCAACTGAAGGAAAAACTCAATTGTCTTTAACAGTCGGAGATATTTTTTGCTCTCAAAAGCCATTTCTTGATCTCTAACTCAAAAGCCATTTCTTGATCTCTAATTAGATGTGGGTGCCCATGTAACGGAAAATGGATGGGTCAGAAGAAGGATACTAATGAGGATTACTTTTTCCTGAGAAGGAATGTAATCAATATCCCTCCTTAATTGATCCTTAAAGAGATATGATGGGGAAGAAAAAGGGTAGGGTTTTTTCCATTTTAAAACTCAGCTTCCAGAAGACTTTTAATTCTAGAAAATATGAAACAAATTAATGTAGTTAAATTATCTTATTGATTCTTTTACGGTCCTATTTACTTTCAATTTAAGAGTAGGAAGGATTAAAATGACTAGATAGTGTTTGTTTGTTTTCCAACATAAATTAAGCTGCCTTGCCTCCACCTATGTTCCCATATCTGGGTTAATTACTTAGAGGAAATATTCTTCTATCAATTCTGTACTGATGTGAATTTAAAGACACTGAGGGGGAAAGAAATCAAATCCTTTATAACATTAACTTTTTGAAAGATATTAACATTGCATATATAGCTCAAAGAGAAGCTTCCTATTGACTCTCTTCCGCCTTCAAGGCTTGATGAAAGCAGATCTGATTTTAAATCTGATAAGACTTGGATAGGATTTGGCTTGTAAAAAAACTCTAGGATTCAAAGTTTATTAATTCTTTGAAGTATCCTCCATTCTTAAGCTTTTTTGTGTGTGTAAACTTTATTGCTGTGCACTAGTCATTAAATAATTTTAGCTGAAAGGGGATAGTGACATAAGGTACCATGTACCTTCTTGTAAAAGTAAACACTGAACTTTTTTAGCATCATGACAAGTGTAAAATATGAAATTAAGAGAGATTTCCAACATGCTCCAGCTGACAGGCTGAAGGAAAAATGAGAGCAAACTCAAGTCAATAATGTTAGGCCTATCAAATTTTGAAGCAAGCATATTATACAATTAAGAATCATTTTCTCGATACTCAGGCCTTTTCAAATTTATGTATAAGCAGCTGTAAGCTACTGTATTATGTCCTGGCATCTGACAGTAAGCAGATCTTAGGTCTCTCCTGCTTATTCCTCCTAAAAAATGCAATACAAAAAAATTGTACGAGTGAGTCTGGTGCTGGTTTGATGTTTTCTCTGCAGTGGTGAAAAACTGTGAACTACCATGAAGAGCTAGGAAGCATTCACAAACAATTTTCTCAGTGTTCAGTTCTCAGCACTAAAGCTAGCTGTGGGTCAAGTCAATGCTAAGACAAATCTAGACTTCACAGCTGTTGAAATGCTTAAACCATACCAGATTTTAAAGTGATGTCATAGCAATGCAGTTATTGCTTGCCTGCCACGGGATCTGCTGATGGCAGTTGAAGTTCTTTTTCACCAAGGGGCCCAAATAATTGAAACAATCCATCTGTTCTGTGCACTCTTTCTGCCTCTACTGTGATTACTTACAGTCTTGTGATATTTGCCAGTGATGTCATACTTAATCAAGCAGTTGGTGGCCTTTTTGATCTCTGGAGAGCCACAGTGCACTCCTGTGATGGTGCATAGGTGACTAAAACAATCCACCTGTTCCAGGCTTTTCCCTTGCAAAACCCAATGGGACATGATATTTGGCAGTGACTGTCATAACTGATCAAGCAATTTCAGACTCATGCATATTTCCTGAAAGCTGCTGCTGTTTTTCATCATGAATTCCAGATAATTGAAATAATTGTCCTGCTCTAGGGCCCTGCTTTGACTCCAACATTTTCTGCAGTGGGACATTTGCCTATTGTCATATTTCTTTAAGAGCTGCAGCAGGAAGAGGCTTTGATTTTGTTTTCACAAGATGTCATAATATTGCAAAGGAAAGTGACATTATTCATGTAGTTTGTATGACTGAGTTTCCAGACACCACTGCTCTCTGTACTCACACCATGACTCACAAGCGGATGCACTACGCTGCATCAGTCTCAGTGGTAGAATGGTGCAGGGAGAGGAGTGAGGGAGAGTTCTGTAACCAGGTTGATAGTGGGAGTCCTGTTACTGTTCCCATGTAACGGGCACCAAGTAATTTAAACACTCCAGTGCTTTCTTTGTTAAAGGGACTTCCATAAGCTTTGTTTCAGCAGCTGAGGAGACTAAAATATTTTACAGCAAACCTAGTACCCTGACTTAGGCTTTTCACTCACCACTTACAGTTAAAGGACAGACTTGCCTGTTGATTGATATAAAGATTTTAGAATAGTCCAATTAAGTGTACTGGCCATAAAAAGCTTTTATGTGTTCATCTGCTATTGTGGGAATTGGGGCATAGATCTTACTCGTAGTCAGATTATATTGCTCAGTTTTATTTGAGAAGTACAAAAATACCACATTCACCCACTAGATTACATCCCACTCCTGAATTTACTGTCTTCATCTCAAGGATGGATGTTCAGTTGTGTTCATTACTCTGCTTAGCATCTGAGCAGGTCACAGACAGACTGGCAGTGACTGTAAGAGTCTAGCATATCTGCAATAATCTTGCAAGTGTCAGTCAGAGCTTCCCAACACTTCCATTAAAATCTAACATTTCTGCAGCAGTACTTTTTTAGGGCTTTGATATTTTGCCCTACACAAAGCCCAGGACATAGAATAACATTCTTTCATTTTAAAAGACCTCGTCTAAGATAGTATCCATCTCTAATAACATCCAACTTTTCTGAAGTTCAAGCTTTTCTTTATGTGCATTTTTTCAGGGCCTTATCTTCACACATATCACCCAAATGACTAAGGAAAAATGCTGAATTTAAGGGGAGAAATCTGTCAAATCTTATACAGGTACACAGGAATTACATCAATGACATTAGAGTTACAATTATCTACTCATATCATTATTTTTTAGATGAAACTAATTCATAATCAAGAAGATCTGTTACAAAGAAGATTGTTTACTTATAAACTATGTGAAGAAAGGACTGCATTTTCCTTGTCTTACATCAAGGTTGGTTTGATAAAAGTTATTGTTCAAATAAAAAAAAGTAGAAAAGCCCTTTCCACTAAATGTGTCTCAATTACAAAGAGTGTTAGTATAAAGATACATGAACTCAAGTCTTGATACCCAGAAGAGATTTATGTTTGTCAAAAATGAGTCTAAAAACGAGTCTTTAACTTACATACAGGGACTTGAAGGTCTCTTGTTCAGAAAGGTGGTAAGTCTTGTCCTACTCTCCCTTATGGTAACTTCTAATCTTTGAGTTAAATTCTAACCTTGGGTCCAAGTAGAATTGTAGCATTCGCAGCCCAACTACTCCAGCATTACTCATCTCACTGTTGAGGGGAGAAAGCGTGTATCTTAATTATAAGAAGAAGCTAACCTGAGAGTAAAGTTTGAATCCCAGCTATATGGAGAAAGATTATGTAGGAAGACTTGATTCACTACTCATGATTGTTTGTCAATGAGTGGCTACTTGAGGATGAGACAGGACACTGTTGCATGTGTACATACAACAGGGGGTATGGGAGCAAGAAGAGAATCAGCCTTTTGATGAAATAGCTATTTAAAAAAAAAAAAAAGTGATGACAATGTAGAGAAATACAGAAGAGTGACTTCATTTACAGATAATTGCCCCGATTAACAAAAGAAAAGAGCACCACAGCTTTTTGTCAACGATGATATGTAATCATGAATCATTAATTATACTGGCATGTTAACAAGAAGTCAGACAACACAATATAAACAAGGGAGAAAGTATTCCTGTAGCCTTACAATGTTATGGTCAAAAAATATTAAATGCTTATATAGCATTCTTGATAGGAGGAAATAATTCTTCACTGAAATCAGTTGAAAATTTGGGGCTCAATTCTGATCCCCGATTTAAAATCAAGAATATTAAATAAAACAATGTGATGCAAATAGAGGAGGAATTGCAGACTTCACCTACCATTTAAATCTGCTCAGACAGGTCTGACCATAAACATAACACCAGACAGCAACAGTTCCTTGGGGGTGGGGGGAGGTGGGGGAGTCAATAACAGCTTGCCTGCAGTGGTACAATTCAAAGTAGAAGACCTAGATTTCTTTATCATCGCCCATGCTTTTAGTAACACAATCTACCACTTCAGTTGGTTATTTTTATTTGATACCTTCTGTAGTCACTAATCTGATTGCTTCCAGTTCCAGCTTTTCTAGGAGACAGAGTTGTCACCCGGGATACTGTGACTCAATGGAAGTAAAGCTGTGCTTTACTTGTAGGTTCTTATTTGACCCATCACCAAGAAAAAGAAAAAAGGGAAACAGACTTTGTTCACTTGGGAACAGTATTTTTCCTAGAGTCACTTTTAATCAGATAATTCTGTCCCCCAGATAACTAGTCCCTGATCCCCCAAAACAGTTCTATTTGTGCACTTATTTATTTGTGAACAGTGAATGGGAGCAAGTACTGCAGCTTTATAGGTGTTCAAAATGCCCTAGTAAAGTCACTATAACCTGCATGATGTCAACTCTGCATGCAATACGCAGTGCTTTTCCCCAGGCCTTTCAATTTTTGTTAATTAGAAATACATATACAGTCTTGTCCAAGACAGGCCAAAAGCTGCTGAAGCGAGAAGCACTCTGGGTTCTAATGGTTGTCAATAATAGAGCCACCCCTCTTTGCCAGCAAAAGAGAGGCTTGGAAAGATTCTGACACTGCTGCTTCCTCCTTCAAAGGAAGGAGTGAGACTTGGAAATGAATATGGGAAGTTGTGCCAAAGAACATCTCAGGGATGCACCTTTTCACTGGAGAGCTGGAATGGGATTAGGTAAAAAACTGCAAGGGAATATTGTGCTATAAGCTGCCAACATTCGGTTTTTAGCCCCAACTTAGGACTATTCTTTGCAAGACTGAAAGTTAATGTTTGGCTTGGGGTGGGTTGGAGGAATCTGTTTTTAAATAAAAAAATTGACCCCATCTCCTCCTACTTAGATATGTTTCTGTTCCTTGACAAGAAGAACACAAGACTCAGTTCAAGACTGTAGCAATTAGAGTGATGGCAACTGAAGTGGACTGGGGAAAATATATATCATTTTTCTTAAGTAGAGAAATCTTGTTTTCAGCAGCTCCATTTCACACAAATGTCCCCTGAGATACTAATTCGAAGCCTGAAACTGTCTCATCTCCTAATGTTGTTTTATCTTTTCATGTAATTACAGGGAAATTGCTAATGGTCACATTTAGATTTATCAATAGGGCAAATCAAACACAGCAAGTCATGCAAGATGCACATTTCAATACAGAACCATATAACTAGAATTGATAATTTAAAAGGCAAGTATTTAATTGCATGAAAACTTAGAGGGGAGGTAGAAAAAATGGGGTAATGAGACTGTCCTTGAACAAACTTAGTGGACAACAATCGATAAAAGTATCAAAAAGAAATAATGTTGGAAGTTATACCAAAAGAAGGAAAATACCTGGATTTTAGCTTGGTGCAAAATAAAAGCAGAAACGAGCTTTAAAACTAGGTTTCCTGTATCCAAAATTGCACTTTTTTTTCCTCTCACAAAAGCAGTATTAAAAAAAAATAAAAAAAATAAAAAAATGTGGTTTTGTCTAACTGTACAGCTCTTTTAATGGCTAACACATTTTTCCTTTTAAGCCTCTCCAAGCTGCTAGAGAACTTAGATACTATTCACTGTATCCAGCCTTCTGCTTAGGCAGCAAACACTATTCCTAGACAATGGTTATCCTGAGTAGCTATAGCATCATTAACTTGTCTCAAATGCCCCATTCTTTAAGATTGTTCTTGTTAGAAACAATTTTAGAAGAGTATAGAAGAACTGGAAAGGGCTGAGTGTTTTAGATTAGACTATTATAGTAAAATTGAGCACCACAATCAATTTCTCTGGTATCTAAACTGATTTACTACATCCTAGTTCTTCTGTGTTAAAAAAAGGTCTGGCAATAAGGATGCCTACATATCAGAAATTTTGTTGTGTTGTTAGGCCTCCTGTATCCTCCCCTAACATGAGATTGCAATTCAGATTACACAATTTACTAGAAAAATTAAAAAATGCCTCTACCCCAATAATTCAAAAATATATTGATTACTAACATCTCTCACTTTGAATCTCATAATTAGTAGTGGAGGTGACTTTGAGATAATCTTTCATTGTTTCTGAGGTAGGTTACCAATAAAGAAAGAGAGAATTCTTGTGGGAATCCTAAGTCAGCACAACCACCATACGTGGGTTGCTCCGAAAGCAATGCCTCCTATTTGTTTCCATGGAGGCTACAACAGATATAAAGAGCACAATAATACTATTTGATAGAGCAAGTTCTCAGCTACAAAACACAACTTTTCGACAGAGTCCTCACTATTAGCCATGCCTTTTTGCCAGTGATGAACAAGAGCCTGCATGCCACGCTCATAAAAATCTGCACCAGCGGAGGTGACCCACTGTTGCTGTCACCACTGCTGAAACGCACCAATTGCCCCTCAGTGTGATCACACCCACAAACACTGTTTGGTCTCCACAAACATCCAGCAAGTGTCAGTGAATGTCAGTGGGAGCCATTTTGTCCTGCATGGAGGAATTGAATTCCACACCTTTGCTTCATCTGCACTTCCAATGTCAGACACCATTGTGTCAGACTGTCTCTCTGCTGCCATCCATTGCGTGACAACAAAATGCCACGGAATATTGGTGGGAAGGTTCAGCCTCTACTGCCATACTACCAATATCTGCCTCTGATGTCGTGGGACAGCATAACAAAATAGGAGGCATTACTTTCAAAATAGCCCTTGTACCAACTCTATTTCAGGTACACAGTCAGATTCACAACTTCCTCTCCAACTTCTACAAGAAGAAATCAGACATTTGGATGACTTCAGACTTTGGATGTCATTTGGATGTACCTTACATCACTCTGAAACAATTACTCAAGAAGCCTTATTTGCTTAGTAAAATACTTCCACTGTATCAAAAGGTCACCCATGCATAATTACATATAATCTCCATCAAGATTTCAAAACTATTCACTTAGTACCAACTACTGAAGAGAAACAAAAGTAGTCAGACTTGTACTTGAATAGTATTCGGATAACTTAGAAAATAAAATGCTTTCAGTTTCCACCTAGACAGGACCAGTGTTAGCTTTCACTTCTCAAGTTCTGTTAGTAGCAGCAAGTTCTACTTCTTTCCACACACAAAGGCATTGGTGGTTTGACAGAACAAAGCCCCATCTCTATCCATCCTAATATAGGCACAAAGTTACAGTTTTGTGATCTTCATTCCTCCAAGAAATTCATTTAAGTGCCAATTGATGATGTTTGCAGGATCAATTTATTTCTAAGAGAAGCAAGTGCTTGCCTTTTACTTTAAAAATTGTAAAATGAGGAATAAGGATGAGAAGGCCCTTGTACACTAATTACCGCAAGAAGTGGGAGATGCTCCCTTGACGTAGTACACTCCACATCCTGAATCTCCCCAAAAGTTGTCAATATCAACTAGACCATGGCCTATTCTGAATGGCCATACTTGCCACAAATCTCTACCACCTCCTGCCATCACTCCCTTCCCACCTCCCCAAGGAAAAGGAAGAAAAGTTAAATTGAATGCATCAACTTCATGCAATTTACTCCTTACTGCACTGTGAAACCCAGAGTAATTTGTGCAACACACAGATATGCCTGTGAACCTCAATGCCACCCACCAAGTCCTCTTCAAATCCCAGCAGCTACAAAACATAGCAGCACAGCATACATCTCCAGGTCCACAAATGCTCTACTCCAAGTCTTTGGAATGCAGGGTCATGAGAGTGGAGTGACCATCGCCATCCTGGCCAACCCTGTTCCCTTTCTCTCCTGTTCATTTTCAGATTGTTCCTCAATTGGAAGAGTGACTTCTTGTCTCCACAGAAGTTAGTAACTTTTTAAAAAAAAAAGAAAAAGGGACATTTTATGGACTATTATTGCGCTGATACAATTAATTACCATCTCTTATCGATTTTCTAACCATGGTAAAATTTCTTAATACAACTGTTCAGGTTACCAAGAGCTAAAGATAAACTGCTTAGCTATACCCTGTGTGTTCAAAGTTATTTGAAAAAAATAGAAAAGGTGTTTTGATAGCAGTAGTCAGGAAGGGACTATCTGAAATCAAGTGCTGATTATGTTGTTGATTGTGCATAGAGAAAGGAAGGCCAAAAGGTATTTGAACTGTTAGATTAATTTTGACCTAATACTTTTTGCGATCACTACTTTTAGGTGTACGATAGCCCAGGCAGAATCTGGTTCTACATCCCTGTGACTTCAGTCCACAGAAGACATAGACATTCATTTCTTATTCCACGTTTTCATCTTCAAGCCAATCCTTAAAGAAAAAATAAATCAGAAATATTCAGTGACAACATGAACCCTGAAGAAGAACATGGAAGATAGATACAGAGGGAAAAGAAGAATTTCTTCTTCTAGAAGATGGCTATTGCTATTTTAGTCCATGGCAGTAAAGGTCTCCTTCCACAGTCTTTGTGATAACCCCCACAGAGATATTGACTTTGCTCACATCCTTCAATAATTTGTCTTAAACTGTTTGAGAAAAAGATCTAAAAAATACCTTTACTATCTTCAAAAAGCAATCACTACAATTTCCTCATAAATTAATATATTAATGGAATTCTCAGTTATCCTTACTCCATTAAAACTATCACCTGGCAAACAAGATCTAAGACACTGTATGACTGGCAGCTTTTATTTTAACAAACTAAGCTTAAAAAAAAAAAAATGCATGTTTTCAAAGGACAAATACAATGCAATGCAATCTAAATTCACATTTTAAAAAATTTGCCTATGCATGAGTTGATGAATATGTTTTTCAGTATTATCAGATTACTTTGCATTTTACATACTCCACAGCTAGTTCCAGTGTTAGCTATTTATTCAAATAGATGTGAACAAGGATATTCTCATAATTCATAATAGGAATGCTGTGCTTATGTGAGCAAAGTAGGACTCTTCATCCGGACTTAAATACTTATTGACACAAAAGTACATTTAATTGAACTTATCATTTTAATGTTATGTCAACATAAAATCAAAGGAGTGTAGGTTGTTCCTACAGTGACAGACAGACAAGCAGACCATTGCACTCATGGAAAGTCTCAACTTGAAGTACACTCCAAAGCAATGAATCTTGGCATCCTTCTCAGATTCATGGCAGTCAGTAGAGATCACATAGAGCTTTTATCTAGAATGACCTGGTAGTCGGATGGACACAGACATCTGCAATTTCAACTTTAAAAGTCTTACTTAAATATGAAGGAAGATGCCAATATTTATCAGAATGCTGAAAGACTATGTTTTTATAGTGATATTCATCATAACATTTTTGATACTGCTAACTCAATTTCTTCCAGAAGTTGCTAGATCTCCCTACATGCAACTATGTAGTCTTTAAGAAGGAATGCAAGATAATCTTTTTTGAAATAATTCACAATGGTAATTATAATGAGTTAGGATTTGTGTATTTTGCTAATTAGTACATATAAATTGGAATTTTGCCAGAAAGCTTTAACGTTTATTTAGTCTAAACTTCATCATTCAGCCAGTGAAAACTATACTGGTTAAGTTGCATTATTCAAAAACAAGGTTAACAGTTAATTTCTGAATGATAGAGCAACAAAAACAAACTTGAGTAACACTGATTAATTAATTGATTAGTTGGTTCCTGTAAAGAAATTGTATTCAATAAATGTCTGTCATTACAAATTGCTATCGTCACTTTATGAAGTGCCAAGAATAATGGGTTCAGGTGCATATTAGAACTAGTTGTCACAATGCCAATTTACAGGAGAAAAATGGACTGTTTATCACCTAGTTTAATTTCAGATTGTTATCTTACTTGTAATAACTCATTTTAGCACTGAATTTCCAATAACTTGAATTTTGTTAAAAGTATCAGCTAGTAAGTTTGCAAATTCAAATTTTTCTGTAATTAAAGCAGTCTATAACGCAGTTTTGCCATTGATTACTTACAGAAAGTTTACCAACTGTATATAGTCTCTATTTTACAGACACCACCATTCCTCCCACTGGCACATGTTTAATTACAAACGCTTCCCTACTGCTCCAGTAATGGACTTGACTCTGTAAGCTTTCAGGAGTGTCAAGAAAGATGCAGCAATGTTGCCTCTGGTCCCTTAGGTCCTGCATACCACACTTGGAGGCATTTACTACATTTCATTTCAGCACATCTGCTCAGTGCTGGTGTAGAGATGCTGAATAAGACATTGGGCGCTGGTTCACAAGCATTATGGAAAGATCTGAAGTTGCTCTGTTTGGGAAGGGGTGTGGGGGGGTACACGTTGCAGGCCTTTGTGAGTGTTCAACCTTTTGGCTTGTCTGGGCTGCACTGAGTGAAGAGGAACAGTCTTTGGCCAGATACAAAATATAAAAGAAGTTTTGTTACTTATATATATTAACTATGTTATATATTTTTTATTAAGCCATAAAAAGGAGGGCAACAAAAACAGAACTCATGGGTTGGACATGTATGCTTAGTTCATCCTTGACTATCCTTCCTATTTCTGAACTCTTTTTAGGTTATTTGATTACAATCGTGAACTAGGAACGTTCTTATCCAGGGCATTTACAATGATCGTGTAGACAAAAGTTTAGTCAACAACAAGTTCTTATGTCCTACAAGAGACATTGCTAGCTGCAAATATTTTGGTATTCTACTTCTTAAACCAGACTTAACTGGACACCTTACTGTCACAGGCTAGTAAAACATCATTCTGTATCTAATCGCCAGTTAAGATTCCCTTTAAAAGGTTTTATTTAATGTGTATTTCAACAGTAAGCAGTGTTAGGCACCTACTATTGTTCAATATTTCTGCTTTGAATATAGAAAAGGAGTTTTATGACAAGCCTCATAGCACAGTATTTTAGCACATTTTTTCAAGTTATTAATGTATTTTTATGTAACAAGACAGAGCAGTCAAAAAAAAAAAAAAGGATGAAGAGATCTGCAGCCTACAAAAGACTTTCATTTACTTGAAATGAACTTTAAGAGGCTTCCAAATCACATTAACCATTCTTCCACAGAATTTATACTATATACCTAGAATTAGAAGTTGAACCTTGCAGATAATAAATTAGTGCAGCAGAAGCCTGTTAGTGCTATGACACTTTACCAAACAATTCAGTTGTGAAATGGTGATGAGCTGTTCTGGTTTCAGCCGGCAGGCCGGGAAACCCCACACAGCCATTCGCTCATCCCCCCCCTCCTCCCAGCTGCGATGGGGGAGAGAGTCGAGAAATAAGGTAGAACTCGTGGGTTGAGATAAAGACTATTTACTAACAGAAAGAGGAAAATAGAGTAAAATAACAGTAATGATAATTATATACAAAACAAGTGATTGTACAAAGCAATCGCTCACCGACCGCGACCAATGCTTAGCCAATCCCCAAGCAAACGGGCCCTCCCAGCTCACTTCCCTTCCTTATATTACATGATGTCATATGGTATGGAATATCCCTTTGGTCAATTTGGGTCAGCTGCCCTGGTCCTGTCCCCTCCCAGTTCCCAGCTCCTTATGCCTTCTAACTGCTTCACTGAGGAACAAAATATGTCCTTGGCTGTGTTCAACACTGCCAGGTGTTATCAGTTTTGTTTCTCTTCTGAAAACAAAACAACTTCATACCAGACACTGTGAGAGAAGTAACTTCTGTTAGAAACTAAGACACGAGCTCAGGACTGTTTGAACATACTTCCTCTGATCCTGATAAATTAGTCATGATTCAGCAGGCAGCAGAAACTGCTGAATACAGTGTGTCCTGTATTCTTTGCTTCACATGTTGTGAATACTTCCATCTTGGAATGAAGAGTCTAGAACTAGATAATCTAGGAATATATGTGCTAAGTAGAAAGCTGGAGGTTAAGAAAATCCATTGACTTGGAGCCTTTGAAAAACAATGCAAATCATTAATTTTTTAACAGCTTATAGGAAGTTGTCAGCTAGAAACAGTTTAATAGTGCTGTAGAAAGACCTTCCCCTTCCAGAGTTCAAAAATTCAATGGACTTCAGTTAGCACCACCTAAGTAAAAATACGCAGGTACATTATAGCAAAAAATTAAGATTATGTGATTATTTTATAGATTACTAATCTGCTTAAAACTTCACAAACTTTACATCCATAAATGACATATAACATTGTAGACAGTTGTAAACAGTTGTAGACAGATTGATGCCTTTGCAACAGTTCACATTTTCCAAAATTTGATATACTATTAGCTTTTCTTTATTTATTTTTGAAACCAATCATGTTACAGCATGCTTACAATAGATATCTGACCAAGTTCACCAACTTGGACTCAATCTGTCAAATATGACTGAGCATAAAGCTTACTGCCATAGTTTCTGGAACTACTTTGTACTAGCACACAGTATCAAAATACAAAGTGATCTGCATTAACTGAAGAAGAAACAGCTATTGTATTAATATTCTCCTGTAATCTCTGACTTCAAGAAAGATCAACCATGGCTGTAAACCATGGATGATAAGCTAAAAGGTTTTAGAAAGTAAGAGAAAATCTTTTCAACTTTTCTTTAATAACATGAATTGATTTAATAAAGAAGGAAGTTCAACAGCACTCTTTGAAATGCCACCTCAAAAACAAGTCAGATTCTTACTTCCCAGGTTCTCTTTTACAGCATGAAAAGCTGTCTGTCTTTTAGCTCATGACTTTCCCACTCACGGGAGCTCGCATGGATCATTTCTGTTAGCAAAAAGAAATCCATTGACTAAGCCTATCCTTAAGCCAACAGACTGAGCTTCCATTGGGAAAATGCTGCAGGCTGAACACAGCTATTGACCAACCTAGTTAAAAATAACAGCACATAACCAGCACAACACAAGCATTATTATTAATCAAACTTTATACAAAAAAACATTTTAACAAGTGAGGAAATATTTTAGCTTTTACTTTCCGGGAGCGTCTGGCTGGGATCGACATGCACAAATCCATGGGCCCTGATGGGATGCATCTGCATGTGCTGAGGGAGCTGGTGGATGTGATTGCCCTACCCTCTCCATCATCTTTGACAGGTCTTGGAGAATGGGAGAAGTGCCTGAAGACTGGAGGATAGCCAATGTCACTCCGGTCTTCAAGAAGGGCAAGAAGGAGGATCCAGGAAACTACAGGCCAGTCAGCCTCACCTCTGTCCCTGGAAAGGTGATGGAACAGCTTGTTCTGGATGCCATCTCCAAGCAATTGGAAGAGAAGAAGGTTATCAGGAGTAGTCAGCATGGATTCACCAAGGGGAAATCATGTTTGACCAACCTGGTAGCCTTCTATGATAACATCACCGGCTGGGTAGATAGGGGGAGAGCAGTGGATGTCATCTACCTTGATTTCAGCAAGGCTTTTGACACTGTCTCCCATGACATCCTGATAGGAAAGCTGAGAAAATGAGGGATAGATGAGTGGACAGTGAGGTGGGTTGA